>VDFB02096508.1:0-126734 GCA_007258455.2 Sequoia sempervirens | reverse complement strand
GTATTGATTAAATATTAATTAATTAACGTTTATAATATAAAGTTATAATTTAATATTATAACTTAAGTGTTTATTCCTTGAGGGGTGCACCATCATGAAAAGGGGGCCAGTTTGACATTTAAATAATATTTAAATATTCAGTGGAGAACTATGGAGAATTGAAAATATTAAAATATGAATATTTCATTAAAACCCTATTTTGTAGCAAATCGCACTTTTGAGGTTATTTGAGGATTTTGCATTGGGAAGTGGGCCATTATGAGATTATTGAGTTTGAAAACTGATCAATTTTGGTCTGAGCCTGAGACTTAGGGTTTCACGTTCGATTCCTTGGAGAACGAGCCATCTCCAGCGGAAAGCAATTCAGAGAGTGTGCAATATCACTTGATTTATTGCCTACAGAGGTTTTCTTATTCAGAGAAAACTACAGAGCTTCAGAGAAATTCATATTGTCAGAGATTCTTCAGTATTTGTTTTCAGAGATCATTCATTAGCTGGGGCGCACCATATCTGGAGACATTGACATTGTTTTGGGAGAAGTCCGTACAAATTTAATGCTGTTTTCTGTCAGGCCGTACTTCTGACAGGGCCGTACCACTGTCCTTTGGCCGCACTCTTCAGATAAAAATAAACGCCTTCATCAGAGATCTCCAGTTTGCTTTCAAGGAGGCGCCAATATCACTGAGTCATTTTGAGCATGCCAGACGGAGGGAGAAAGGGATAGATCTGCAGAGCCGTACAATTTTGTGCATCATCAGCAAGCTGTATTCACCAGGTTTTTTAAAACAATATTCATTCTTTACTTTGCATGTTTCAAAAATTTGCATTGTACTGTTTCCAGTTGATGAAATAAAAGTGACGCCTTCATCCTAGTTGGTAATTGCTATCATTTTGAAGATCTAGAAATTTTTAGAGAATTTATTATAATTTTCTGGTAAAGCCGTACCTTTGCATTTATTGTTAAAAATCCAAAAATTGCAAAAAAATCACAAAACTTCAGAAAACGTCAGAAAAACTTAAAATATCAGTCAGAGCAGTGTCAGAGGGAAACCTAGGGTTTCTACAGTTATCATGGCTCTAACATGCATTTTTGTAGGGAGATTAGTTGCGCCTGTCCTTTATTTGTCATCCCAACTATCTTCATTTCCTTTACCATCCTCTTTTATAAATATTTTGCTTGTTTGTAGCAATTAGAGGCAAGTTAAGCTTAGGGTGGTATAAAAAAGAGAGCATTTGATTGAAAAAACATAATTTGAATTTAAGAGACACTACCAAATGTAATTATGATCAAGATGACAAGAATGTGATACACTACTGTCCAAGATGAATAAATGACCAACAATAAATATAAGTAAGTATTTAAGAATAATATTAAATTAATATTAAATACATCCAAACAATAAAAATAAATATAAATCATATTTTATTTTAAAAAAACATAAATGTTAAATCATATTTATTAAAAAAAGCACTAAAACAAATTTAAAAACAAAAACATAACAAAATATACTCTTCCATCTCCACATATGCAAATATCCCCATGATTGAGGGCATCTCTATTAAGAAATACCAAAATGAAAGGCTTTAAAACAGTACTCGAGAATACCAAGACCCCCCAAGATCTCCCTAAAGTCCATTAAAACGGTACTCGAGAATACCAAGACCCACCAAGATCTCCCTAAAGTCCACAAACTTTTCTGTATGATAGACTTAATAAAAAAGTTGTTCACGTGGGTTGGGTTTCTCGATACTGACTTGCCGTGATATGCCCTCCACTGCACTTCTCTCTCTCTTCTGTTACTGAATCTTAAAAAATTTTTACACCGAATCATTTTTTATTTTATAAATACTCTTGCATTGAATTTCATTTTCTTAGCTCCAATGCCACTTATTCTACATTCCCAATTAACCGTCCTTCCAATGGCTCTTGTTCAACCTTTGCACAGGCAAGCACATCAGTTATGTATTCTTGTCTTTTTCTATTCTTTAAAAAAAAATAAAAATGAAGCAATGGGATTATAGAGGGATAGGCATGTCTGTTTTCTTGAGAGGATTAAGATGGCAAATAAGCAAATATTTAAATCAGAAATTCTGTTTTTAACTTAATAATTATCAAATATTTAAATCAGAGGTAATCTTTGGGCTAAGCTCTCTGGAGTGGGAGGAACCAGTCTTTCAAAATCATCGAGAGATCGAACATGGTCTAGTTGCATCTCTAAAAGATTTGAATCTTCCTGGATGATGTAAGTATTCTGATTTTTAATTTATATTTATACAAAACAATTGATGTGTTCCACAAGTGAATTGTGAATACTATTGAAAATTGAAAATTCTTTTCTCTTTTGTTGGAACCTTTTCTATTTTATTTTAAATCACAAATAATGTGTGCTATATAACACAATCTCACAAACCCTGACGATGAATCTCGCAAGAGACTCGGAGTAGCTGAGAATCTTCTATATAGTTTATAATATTATATTCAAAATTCCATTTGCCTACAGGTTGGTTACATATCTGTACATCCATGTATATAAAACATAAGTGTCTAATATTAAAGGAGATATTACCTCTGGTAAAGAGGCTCTCATCTGTGTAAATATATATTTGTGTTTATACACCTACTTGTATAGGTAACAATTGAATATATAAGACAGTGAATATGTGTACCATTTGTGTATATTTCAATTGAAAGTATATATACACAAGAAGTATATGCATGTATCTGGTACCATCTATGTCTCATTCCAATGAAGGTATATGATTACACAACACATCAAGTGTGTGTACCATTTTGTGTGTATTCCAAATGAAAGTATTTACTACACATACAAGTGGGTATGTGTGTATACCATTTTTGTGTATTTCCAAATGAAAGTATACACATATGCAAGTGTGTATGTATCATTTGTGTATTACTATTCCCAAATGAAAGTGTATATACACAGGTGAACCACAAATGGGTATGTGTATGTATCATTTGTGCATCTTCTCAAATGAAATTACATATGCGAGTGGGAATGTGCATTTGTCATTTGTGTATGCTCAAATGAAAGTATATATACACAAGTGAATGTGTATGTACTATCTGTATGTATTCCTAAAATCAAAATATATATACACAAGTGGGCATGCGTATGTATATTCTCAAATGAAATTATATCTTATATGCGATTTGTGTGTATTCCCAAATGAAAAGTATACATAATGGGTCTGTGTATGTACTATTCATGTGTATTACTATATTTATATACCATGTACCATGTGTGTGTTTACAACTGATACACACACACATACACACACACAATCAGATATGCATATAGACACAGGTATATATAACAAATTGAAGAAATCAATGACAATTTTCTGGGGAGGAAAATTGCTGCATATTTTTACTTATATATATATAGAGAGACAGGTATTTATAATGGGTTGAAGAAATCGGTGACATTTTTCTGGGGAGAAAAATTGCTGCATATTTTTACTTAAATATATTTTGGTATGCAGGTCCTATGATTGTTTGTTTCAAAAGGTGGGATTTACAAGGAGCGAGCCTTCACAAATTCATCAGGTATTTCTAGACGATTATGTTTTGTAGTTTTTAAAAACATTGTCATATTTCATGTCCAGTTGGTTTGAAGCAGTCTTGACGGATTACACTTGGTTTTTTTGTTGCTTTAATGTTATTATCTCAATAAAAAAAGAATATTTAATCACTTTCAATAAGGTTAAAGGATGAATGTAATATCAATGCATTAGAACACTAGTGAATCTTTAATCGTTCTTACAAAGCCTTAAAAATGAATGTTGTGCTTTGATCATTGCATAAGAGCTAAATCATTGAATGGTACTACCAAATCAATGTTACAATAAGAGCTCAATACAAAATGATGCTAACAATTACAACCATCTGCTAATGAGATAGAAATATGAAATAAACACCCCAATTACGTTCAACCCACTGAAATAAGATTCCCAAGTGAAGCAACACCAATATACCTGAATAGAACAGTATGTGAAGAACTGAATTAACTTAGAAAGTAAGTTGCAACGGGTCTACAACACTCAGAAATCGATGTGTGTAGGTACAGGCAACCCTCATGGACATCACCAAACTCCCCAATGTGGCCAAAGTCCACTTCCAAACAAGTTGCAGGTGTCTCACTAGGTATAGGCGCCTCCAAACAGGTCCAAAGAGGCAGGAAAAGAGAGGCATTTCACCCCTAGAAACCCCACACCCCTTCCCAGGAGTTGTATGGCCTGCAATGGGGCAATCAGCTTGTATAAAATCAGAAAATCCACCAAAAATTCTGCCAACTCTCCTTCCTAGTCACCCAGGGCTGAGGAAACTATTAGAGCAATACCCACAAAATAATACTTGATGCTTCAACCAATATGAGCCAAAAGGTGGTATGACCTGTACTAGAAAGGGGGTACAGCCAGCAAGCAAAACCTCCAAAAAACTCACTCCAAACACTCTGAAAAGTCAAGAAAATCACACCAAACATATTGCTACTAGAAGACATCAAAGTAAATCCATCATTAAGTCAAACTGAAAACTTCACCAAAGCTCCAATGGTGACTCTTGCAGTGAAGCCCAACCAAGTCCAGCTTGGGAGTGTCTTTCAACTCCGAAACTAGAACAAACCTTGAGGGGTTTCGTCCTCAAATCCTTGAAGGATTCAATCCACAAACCAACAACACTTCGTTATCTCAACTCAACATGTCCAAATGAGCTACCCCTGACCTCCTTATATAACTTTTTGGAGGGAGATGAAGCAATTTTAAAATAATAAGATAATTCCCCTTTTTCAAAAATGCCTTTATAAAATAATAATAATCTCTCATGTGCCAACGTCCCCCTTCTCCAGTCTAGGCATCCAACTTGGGGGTCCTTTTTCACTTTGCAAAAGATTATAACATTTAAGTAAAAAATAAAATAATAATTAAACATTACACTTAAGCGAAGTATTAAAATAATTTACCCCTTATGACGAAAAATCCTAAATCAACTTAGAATCCAATTCTGACTACACCAATGAGACATGGAGGCATTGGATGAGTGAATGAGGCCATTTTTGAGACTTTCTAAAAATAAATGTGCTCTCCAAGAAGTTTGGAGAACACCCTAATTGTCTGATAACACTGCGAGAGTGTCATTCAAACCAAAATAATCCTCTGAGCTCAAATCCAACACTAGAGACCAAGAACTACTGCCACTGCATCCTCCAAGGATCTTGGAGTCCCCTTTACCCTTTCATTTAGCCTATGAGAACTCTAGAAATAGGTTAATGGCAACTGAACAAATTAAGATTGAGAAGGGGACATTACACAGGGTCGTTCCTTTTGCAAGTGATGATTGTTTTGATAGATATTTGGAGGCTAGACAATGCCCATTTTGTGGTGTAGAATAGCAACTATGCTAGTTGCAACTGGATAGTTCTTGTATTCACTTGTGCTAGTGGTTGTAGCCCTTCCAATATGTAAAATTGAGTTTGTTTGAGTTGATATATAGGGTCTTCTAGAATGAATTGGAATGTGTGTCTAGTAGATCTTGTGCTTGATAGTCAATTGTATGTAATGTATTGAATAAAACCTAAGCAAGAACTTTGTAAGAATTGATTTGGAGAGGACTGGATAGTCGAAATTGCGCACCCAATCATCAACCCCTTGGAATTGTGTACTTTGTTGTAAGGTGGCTAGGTGGAAAAGTAAAATTGATACTTGGGCTGAGCTCCGAGGAAATTCTTCTACACTTTGGTAAAAAATGGATAATACTTGCTCTTATAGTCTAGTAAATATATTTACTATGGCTTATGGTATAGATGAATCATTATTTTTCAGTGTTACCCCAAGTTTTTGGGACCGGGATGGCAGGGGACGGCGGGACGAGTCCCCAAGTTTCCAATTTTTCAGGCCAAATTTGGGGACGGTGGGGGACAACTATATAAAATATAGAAAATTTTAAAATATATAGGGAAACTTTAAATATTCATATGAAAACATGGATAAAGCATACATATATACATTATAGAAACTTAGCATATAACATTTGTGTTGAGAATTCATTGTCAATACTCAATATGCATTCAAAATTTAGAATTTGTAATGTGATATTAAACATAGTACACTACTGCTGTCCCCTGTCCCCAGAAGGTTTCTGGGACGGGGACAGGGGGATTTAGACCTAGGGACGCGTCCCCAAATAACACTATTTTTATTATATTCATGACTTAATTATGATTATGTCTAATCACTTGATAGAGCTCCTTATTCAACATAGCCTAGTATGATTGTAGATGAAAAAGAGGAGCAACGTGGTGACTTTGTAGATACCATCAAACATGTGCAATAGGAAGCAACTTGACCTTGTGGTTTAGGAAGGAAAATCTTTAGATTCTTGTTAAATTCTAGAATGAGAGAACAAGGTTGTCTTAACAAGCCAATCCTTAGATATTGTGAATTTCTATGATATATAGACCTAAATTGATTAAGTTGGCATTTAGAATTAGAGTCACTTGTAGGAATTGAATGACAATGAGCATGGAGCGGATTTGGGTTGCTTGATTGTACTAGACAACTCAAAGCTAAATTTATGAATAATAGTGTTATTTTCAATTTCTAGTTGTTAATAGATGTTGGATAAACCAATCCTTCTCATTAATGTTTTGATATTCTTGATACAATGTATAGGATGTGCAAAGTGGATAATGTTACTTGTTTAAGAACTAGATTTTGAGCATATATTGTATCCCAAATTGAAACTAAGTGAAGATTTGAATCATTAAGGTTGTGTAAATGTGGAATTCTAGGAACCCATTAAAACCTTGTTGTTAAGGATGGAAGCATGAATCATGCTTAGGTATGAATATCTTGCCCATGAATTCATGTTTGGGAATTGATCGAGTCCTTTGAATATTTCTCGCTTGTAAAAAACTTTGGCCAAGCCTCTAATCCTTCTTTGTATTGATTTGCACCCACGTGTCTTCATTTTTGGCATCATGCCAAGATTCTATGGCCTTGTGATGATATTTCATGTTTTATATGATACTTGTTTATATTTGATGATTGTGGGGCTTTGTATGGGTGGGGAGAGATGTGGTTGTTGATTTCAATATGATCCTATCGCCCATGCAATCACAATCATTGGCACTGCATATTGTTAGTCTTGCAATGCGCCAACCATTTCATCTTTTCATTTCATCCCAAGGTTATTGCAACTCCTAAGTAGCCCTTTCGAATGTGTTAAGAGTTCTCTTGTGCCATTGTTCAATCAAATCCAACTCAAACTTGAGGTGGGACCGTTCTCTTCCATGCACACAACAACATTATATTGTCAGCAATCCTACGTGGTGGTTTCCCACTACTTGTAAGGGTTTCTAGTGCTTTTGTGCTCTCAATAATGCACTAGCCATTTGATTAGAATACGATCCAATGGCTTACACAATCTCATGAAGTTCCCTTGAAGTTGTTAGAGTAGTGTTGTGTTGTGAGTTCCAAGAAATACAAGAAAGTTGTGGTTGTCTGTAACAACCACCCCTGACTTTTTTTTTTTGATTTGTTTGCTGACTGTGATGTGTTTGCTGACATTTTTGGTTTGTTCTTTTCACATGTTTGCATCATAATAAAGCATACATAGGAAACATTGCATGGAAAGGAAATTACAATGAAATAACTTCATTTTTCATATAGAACCATAACAAATCATGATTGCAAATGGAGACAAATGAATTTCAGACTTAAAGATGTATTTTTAGACCTGATACAGTGCATTGCAGATCTGATAACAGTCTTATAACAGTAACAAATGCTTGTGAACTTGCATCAAATGATAGATACAATAGTTTCCAATGAACACAATGAGCTTCACGCCATATAACAGCTGCACAGACTCCAAAGAAGGGCTGAATATAGGTCTATACAGCAGCAGACCTAATCATGCACAACCCCCAAGAGGCATGACTCCCTAGGAGGGGCGATTTGCCCTCTAAATTCAATGCTTCAACAATAATTCAAGTGAGTACTTGAAATGTGGTGCCCAAGGGAGAGGAATCCAACGAACCAATGCCTAGAATGATTTGCAAACCACACACAGAGTTATGTATGAGTTTCACCTTCAGCCACTATCAAAATATGAGTTTCCAGAATTCTGGAAATGTAAATCAAACTTCTGAAAATGCCCCTAAATGCCTCCAAAATACCACCAATATGGAGCATAATCCCAAGCACACACAAACCATCAATCCCACATCAAAAAACCAAGAAGATCTTCCTCATTCAACCTCCAAAATGACATAAATCCAAACTTTGTGAACACCCAATGTGATCCCTGAAGTAGAATCACCCTTTCCCGGCTAGGGTGGATCTTTCACCACTGAAACTAGCTACAAACGGTGAGGGTTTTCATCCCCAACTCATAGAAATAAAACCTTAAAAGCATTTTGTAGTGTCCCCTTTTTGGTCCTAAGCTTTCTAGTGACTGATAGCCTATTTTCGAAGTCCCGTAGGCTCCTTAGAGGCATTTTTAGGGTTTCCAAGATTCTTGGAGGTTTCTCGTTAGCTTTTTAGGAGGTTGTTGTAGGAGTTTGCCAGAGGGTTTTTTGGGTCTTTCTAGGTTTTTCGAGATCCTTGGTGGGTAGTCACTGCTATTTTTAGCAGTGTCTATTTTTAGTGCTTACTATTTTTAGTAAGTCACAACTACTTCTTAGAATGTGCTTATTTTGAGTTTGGACATACTAATGCTATTTTTAGCAAGTGCCATTTTTGGCAGTGGTCTTGGCAACAGTTCAGTGCAAGGTTACTATTTCTAGTAGTGGTGGTAGTTGTAGTGGTTGGCATCTTGATATTTTTAGCAGTTGGCTTCTCCACCATCATTGGACTTCGAAAATGGAAAGGTTGGTAACAATAAATTTATTTTTATAATGTCAAAGTCACTTTTTGACCCCCATACCTAGGATTCATAACTTAAGTTGTTTTTAAAAGGTAGACTTGGGGTTGGACGCCCAAGTTGGAGATTTAAGTTGTTTTTAAAATGCAATTTTTTTGCATAAATAAGGTGGACACCAAAGTGAAGATATTAAGTGGTCTCAATAAAGTATTTTATTCCCCAAATGGGGCATCCCATTTTGGAGGGAAATGGGATTCAAACTTCTAGGTCTCAAAAACTATTTATATGCCCTCAGTTGCTCTCATTTGTTATGCTAATTTGATATAATGAAGTGTTGCCGAAATGCAGAGAGATCTCCTTGGGATTTGAGGATGAAATCACTCTAAGTCGACTTCAATTTTGAGATTGCAAGATATCTCCTAGCTGAATAGTGGTGTAGCTCCATTTAGGGGTTGTACTTGGGCTTATATTGGTGATGGCTATCTTGTTTCTTTCAATTATTGCTAGTTTTTTATGTCTTCTAGATATATTATAGTGTGTGTGTGATGATTTGCAGCTTTGGAGGCATTTTTGGTGTGTTTAATCAGATTTGGGTGTTGCTAGTTTGTGCCTAGCTGACCCACCTTTTTGCTCACACTATTCAGAGAGGCTATTATCATTTTGTGGGTGTTGGTTCACTGCTTTTCTCATGCTTGGGCACTACTTTGCTCGAGATTTGGTGATTTTTGAATGAGAAATGGATTTTTAAGAGCTGGTTGACCTGTCTAGGGAGGTGTTGATGCGTGCTTTATGACACAACAAACATTCTAGAATAAAGTGTCACAGATGCTCGATCCCCTCTTGAAAAACTACCTCGTATGCTAAGACTGCAAGAAAGATCATACGGTAATTCCAATGTTTCAGTTAGGTGTGGATGAGCCCTGTGGTTGATGTGATATGCTGGTAACACAAAGGGACTTATGCTAGGCTTGTTCAATTCACAATGAAGGTCTAGACAATGAAGCTCTACTGTTTGGGTCTTGGATCAAACAAACTGAAAAAGGAGATAAGGGTTCAGAAGTTCTAATCTACTTCCTAAGAATTCAAGAGATGGTATTGACTTGGTGGAACCAATAACCACGCTTTGCTTCGCCACGCTCAACGACAACTACACAAAGGGGATGCAATCTTCAAGGGAATGTGCTTATGATTTTCACGTCATGAATAACTACCATCAAATCGAACAATAATTATCCAAACAGAAGTTAAGTATCCACAAAATAAGCTCAGGCTAACTTTACGCATTGAATGAAAATCATCCGTTCAAAGAAAGTATGAGCAAAATGTTTCACCATAAATCAATACTTATCAGATCTTGCATTCATCTAACATACATGAAATAAAATCTAAACTATGATGAGGGATAAGAACCATGCCAACTCCAAAATAAGAGAAGCAATCACCATCAAAACAATGCATGCATTACTTATTACTTTGGCAGTCATTCACAACAATTACTTATCTCAACATGTTTTGCAACATGTTCTCATGCTTTACAAATGAGGGGGTGAGCTCAATTTATAGGCTCCCCAATTACAATTCAATGGCCAAGATTGATTTAGGATCAACGGCCAAGATTACAAATAAAACCCTAATTAGGGTTTACTACCCCTCAACCCATGAGAAAATTACATTCGAGGACACTTGTCCTTTTTACTAAATATGAACCAATAGATAAAATAGAAAGTTGTTGCATGTTGATTTGGAATAATTTGATTGGTTGGAAGATGACGAGGCGCCACCTCAACGTGCTGGATGTCTTCCTTGGTTACTTTGTTCTTTTTCCATGCTCTTGCATTAGAATATTTTTTTCTACCGATGACTTTATCCTTTGTGCTTTGAT
This sequence comes from Sequoia sempervirens, assembly GCA_007258455.2. NCBI lineage: Eukaryota > Viridiplantae > Streptophyta > Pinopsida > Cupressales > Cupressaceae > Sequoia > Sequoia sempervirens. The sequence continues at coordinate 115,968 of VDFB02096508.1, read as the reverse complement.
CTTGGATGACTTTGATCTTTGGATCTCCCTTAAGACTTTGGCTTCTCCTTCTCGCCTGCATTGGAAGTCTCGCCTTCATTGGAAGTTTCGCCTTGGAGCAAGTGTCATTCCTCTGGATTTCCTTTCTGAATTATCCAATTTATGTCAAGAAATTGTTTAAGTATGAAATTTTGTTTGGAACACTCTTCTTGTCATCATCTGATTCTGATTGGAAGCTTGTCTTTAATTCTTCAGGAGATGAAATCCTTCAAGAATTTGCCTGGATTGCTTCAATAGTTCTGGGATTGTAGATGAAAGCCCCCCCAAGATGTCTAGTTATTCTTTCCAATGCCTTGAATAATGGAGGAAATTGGAACCTTCCCTATGAAGAATTTCCATACTTAGCCAAATTTTGGCTACTAAGATTTTGGCCATTTTTGTGCTCAAATGAACTTTGCCGGTGGATTTGTCTTCAATTTTGAATTTGGCTTGCGTAAGTTGGATGTACTTGACGGTGTGCCTGCCGTTGTCTTCATGATGGAAAACTCTTGGCGGACTTCCTGTTGGTCTTGCAATGTGCAAGGGTGGACTCCCCAAGTTTTCTTTTTCATCTCCCTTCAAGTCGGACTTTATACTTTCTTTGCCATTTTCCTCTTTGAAGATTTGCCTTGTGTAGTCATCCACCTGCAGTAAAATAAAACAAATTTATTTCAAATTTTTTCTCTCCTAAAGACAACTTTTCTTAATAAGCTTTGAAAGATTTTTATAAATTCATTTTCAAGCTTTTAATCTTCTCCAAAATGGCTGATTTATTTGATTTTATCTTTTAAATTTAGCCATGGCAAAAATTATTCATTACTCCCAATGTTGGATGAAGATTTTCATTTTCTCTCTCCTGAAATCTGGCCTCGTGCTAAATTTTTTAACACTCTCTCTCCTAATACCAAAGTGAATTTCGTTTCGAATTTAAAGCAAACTTCATACTCTCTTCATCATTTTCATTTTGGCACGAGCATATTCCATATTTAACTCTTCATTTCTATCTCCCGAAATCGGACTTCTCATTGTTTGCCATACTCTCTCTACAAGTTGGACTTGGTGAACATTTTTCCATGGCGGAATTTGAGAGTCTTTTCCATCTATCTTCAAATGTTGGAGGACTTCATGTCAAATTCTCCATGTCTCTCTCTTGAGGCATGGCAAACTTTCCAAGTGCTTTTCCATTTATTTTCCATTCAAGTGTCACGACACACTTTCAAGGTCATTTTCTTTTGGTTATCTCTTTGGGGTGTTGAAGAATAAATAAATAATTAAAATAATTATTTTATGTGTTGTTTTCAACCCCTTCATTTTATGGCATTTATTTTCTTTTATTTAAGGCAAATTTTGATTTTCCAAAATTTTTCTTGCCAATGCCTTAGGCAAAAACTTTTCTTTCCAATTTCATTTTGCCATAATTTTCTTTCCGTCCAATTTCATTTGGCCATAATTTTCTTTCCGTCCAATTTCATTTGGCCATAATTTTCTTTCTGTCCAATTTCATTTGGCCATAATTTTCCTTCCGTCCAATTTCATTTGGCCATAATTTTCTTTCCATCCTAAGTCTCAGGCGAAAATGTTTTGGACATATAAATGTTGGACTTAGAAAAATATTTCTTATCTCCGAGTATAGCGAATTTTTAAAGTGCCAAGAATATTTTTAAATTTTCCAATGTCCACACTTAGGCAAAATTTTAATTTTCCCTCACTCATTCTTGGTATGGCAGACTTTCCATTTGCTTAGCCATGTATTTTTTCCAAGGTGGACTTGTCTTAATTTCTTCCCACTTTACATGGGGCGGACTTACCTCTTGTTCATGCCATACTTTACTTCTCATGGCGGACTTTGCCTTTTACCCAGCCATACCTTTTTGCATCCAAGGGCGGACTTCACACATTTCCATGCCATCTTACTTTCCTTTGCTGGGCGGACTTGCCACCTTCCCATGCCACTTCAAGGCGGACTTTACCTCTTCTCAAGCCACTTTTCATTTTGTTCAAGGGCGGACTTGGCATGACCTTGTGCCATTTCAAGGCGGACTTCACCTTTTGTCTAGCCACTCAATGTTTTGTCCAAGGGCGGACTTGCCTAATTTCCTTGCCATCTTGGAGCGGACTTCATCAATCTCCTTGCCATTGCCTTATGTTGTCTAAGGGCGGACTTGCTTCTATGTCTTGCCATACAAGGGCAGACTTACCTCAACTTCAAGCCATTCAAGGGCGGACTCGCTCATAGTTTATGCCATTTCATTTTGTCCAAGGCTGGGCGAACTTCACCTATTGCCATGCCATCCTTTCATTTCTTCCAAGGCGGACTTGCCATACCTTCATGCCATTCAAGGGCGGACTTAGCATTCATCCCTGCCATTGCTGGGCGGACTTGGCTTATATCCTTGCCATCTTTTCTGGCTGAAGCTCTTTTGACATTAACTTCTTCCTTCTCCACCCTGGTTGGACTCCACACTTAGGCAAATTCATCATGAATTTCAGTCTCCTCCATGAATTTCTCAGATTTCTTCATGAATTTCTCAGATTTTTCACTATTCTCTATGATTTCTTGACTGATTTTTCCAGATTTTTCACCATTTTTCTGTGATTTTTCCAGATTTTTAACACTTTTCAGAATTTTCACCATGAATTCATAAAATTTTCAAATTGATTTTCTTAGAGTTCTGTTGACTTTTTGGAGCTTTTGAGTGGATTTTCGAAATTCGAGCCCTTCCAAATATAGGAACTTTCTAAAAATAGAAAATTTTCCCAAAATAGCAACTTTCTAAAAATAGCCCCTAAAAAATAGGGATCTCAGAATTGCTCAAAAGTGCCAAAAAAGTAGGTCCTAAAAAATAGGGGGCCAAAGTGAAAACCCTAAAAAGTAGAGGTGTCAGAATTGACCGAAATGACAGTCGATCTTCATCCTCCGGACCTTCTGAGTCCGTCTAAAGCGTTCCAGCACTGATTCGGGTGACCATTCAAAAACTCAAACTCCTCATTGTAAAAAGACTGGTGATTAGCAGCTGCGATGCCAAGGCAAAAAGTCAAAAAGCAAAAAAAACAAAGGGTCCCCATTTGCAATGGGGCGATGTGTGAAAAGGTCACAACAGGAGGTTGTACCATCCAGCTAGAGACATTTTGGAGTTCCTTGTTGCTGCTCAGTCTTGTTTGGGGTTGTTTGATAGCTCACATTTGAAGCCTAGGCTTGCTTTGTTATTGGAAAGTGGTTTGGTGAGATTCTACGAGGTATTGGAGGAGTTATGCTCAATTGATGCTTGCTGGTTGGTGTTTTTAGCTTGTTGTTGGTGCATATCAGACTGTTGTCCAGTGTATCAGACCTGTTGCAGCCACCTGTTTGTCCTTCCATTGACCTCCGGTGGGCCTATCTTGAGGTACACTTGTTCTGTTTTGTGGGGGTGTTCACATACTTACATTATAGCATCTTGGGAGGGTGTTATACTTCACATTTCTGTCATTTACCTCTCTTAACAGCAGCATATAAAGGTCTGATATAATTTATGTTGAGCTCATTGTAACACCATCGGTAGTACCGTTGGTGAATGCTATTGTATTTGGTTTTGATACTCACCCCACTAAAGAAGTGGTTGCTCCCATTGAATAAGTGGTCGAGCCTTTCTTTATGTTACTTGCTACTCCCGTTGAATAAGTGGTCGAGTTCTTTTTTTTTCTTGTTATGCCCGTTGAATAAGCAAAGAATCGTGTGATTGGTCAGCTTGCTGCCAAGTTCTATTTACTTTTTGTACTTCCCGTTGAACAAGTGAATGTTTACTTTCACGCATTTGGCTTTGAATACTCACCCCACTAAAGCAGTGGTAGTGTTGATGGTGTTTTTTGCATGGCAACAACTCAGACATAATATGATATCCTGTCTCTCTTGAAAGGTAAACCTCTATCGGCAAGCCTCAAGAGATAACCCCAAGTTCTCTAACGTCAAGTCTTGACAATTCAAAAATAGCTCAGATAATATGTGAAAATGTTGGTAATCACGAGGGGACTTACGTAGCAACAACTGGAAGTTTCAAACTCATCAGATTTTGTAATATTTTGATGCCTTTAATCCTAAAACTAACCCAAATTTTGAAAGAAATGGAAAAAGGTAAAAGGGTTCGAAGAGATTTGCTGGGAAGTAAACTAATCCTAAGATTAATAATGCAGATGACCCAATACTTGAAGTGGACCAATCCTTTAAAACTAAATTCTGCTGAACCCAGCTTAAACCTGCTGTATCACAGAAGTAGTGCAATCTTCTGAGGAATGAAAGGATTTTCAAATCATAAGCATTCATACAAATCAACCTTATCAAATGATTGAAATGAACGAACACCCACAACCAAACTTAACACATAAAATCAAGGCCCAGGCTAACTTTGCACAACAACTTGCAATCAACAAGCTACTAAAAGTATGGACCCACAGATCACTCAAACACTTCAAATATTAAACCCAAAACACTATTGCATCCAATTTTAACTCTAAAATCTAACATGCAAATGATAATTTTGTAGCAATTTGAAAGATATGGAATAACCAGAACCATGCAAAATGAGACAACACAAGAAAGATCACCAAAAGACAATGTCTTTACTTATATTGCATCACCCAGATTTGCAACAATTCAGTATTCACAATGTTTCAGCACTTTCCCTCAAAGAAATTCTAACTTCTAGCTCAACTACTGTCATGTCCCCATCCTAGTCAGCACAGCTGGTGACGAGGTTAGCCTATCATTTGATCCTCGTAGGCTGACAGGAGTGTTCAGAGGATCCTTTTTGGCAGTTGCTCAGTGTTGGTTAGCTCCAGTTTGCAGTGTGTCAGGTTTGGGCCTTCGCAGAATCTTCCAGAGAGTCTTTTCAGAGAACTTTCTATTTTTAGAAAGTTAGGTCAGGCGGAAGCTGCTATTTCGGGCAGGGCACCTGGTGCACTTTATCAGCTCAGATTCGACCCAGTTCAGCAGATGGTTGATTTGACGGAGAAATAAGGAGTAATTCATGGATTATTAAATATTTAATAATTTGACTTTATTATAAAGTCACTTTATTGAAATATTAAAGTATTTAATTAATTGGCTCAATTATAAAGTATTTTAATTATACTTTATAATATATTATTATAATGTGACTTAATGAGTATTTAATGCTCATTAAAAGTGGACGCCAATTATTTAATCCTTTTCCTAAGTTCAAAAGTGAATATTATATCATTTATTTAAATGATTATTTTAATGAAGGGATTAGGTCGAATTTTTCAAAGAAGAGAATATATTACTCTTCACAGGCAAAATCGAACTATCTTGATTATTATTCAATTTTGTCTACTGAGCATCTGAGCTTTGGAGTTTGCAAACCCTAGGGTTTCTGGCGAACATCGTTTCTGGAGAACGTAACCTCTTCAGAGATCAGGCATACTGAGGCTGTGAAATACCAGCTGAAGATTGCACTTGGTGATTTCATCCAGAAGTCACAGATTGAGCTTACACATCCATTTTGGCAGAGGTTTTCAGAGGATATCATCAGCAGGCAGAGGCGACTTGATTAGAGTTGAGTTTTCAGTGATCTGGCACAAATCCCAAGGAGGCCGTACTTTTCCATATTGCTGCAGCAGGCCGTACAACTGTACTTTCAGGCCGTACTTATCATTCTTCTGAGGAAATGCCTTCGTCATCTGTTATTTGGTGATTGCACATTGGGGGCGCTTGGTACTCTGTGATATTTGCATTGAGATCCGAGCTGGAGGAGATTTATATTATTTTCTGGCCGTACCATCACCAGCTACAGCAGCCGCCATCCAGGTTCCAATAAAAATCATTGTATTTAATTATTGTTCAGCTTTTGTGTATTGCAAAGTTCAGGAGAAATGAAATTAATGAAACGCCTTGCATTCTGAACACTTTCTATCGATTTCTATGCATATTTGAATTTTTTATGAATTTATTTAATATTTATAGAAAAATCGCAATATATCATTTTGCCTGCAAAAACCTCAAAATTCAAAAATCACAAAAACTTGCAAAAATCTCAAAACTTCAGTTAGGGTTTGAAATCGAGAACCACCAGGGTTCTGACAGTGGTATCAGAGCACAGATCTCCTGCCATCCTGTGCTTTTTCAGTGATTATTCAGAATACAGTGCATTTCTGGGTTGCCTTTTATGAACCAAGACATTATTCAGTATACCAGAGGTGTAGGGACAGGCAAAGACGAAGACTGGACAGGTCCTCCGATTCCAGAAGGTCAGACAGTATCAGGAGTGCTTGGTTTTCACAGATCCAGTTCAGACGGTAGTGAAAACAGTGTTGCAACCCTAATGGCGGATCGTGAGACTTCCTCAGAGACTCGCAGGGATCCAGGGAAGGCACATGCAGAGGGTGACATTACCGATGAGGAGTTTAGACGGAGACACGACAACATGATGGATATGATGTCGCAGTTGATGGGTACTATTAGGCAGTGTACGCCCACACAGCCTCATTTCATACAGATTGGACAGACGAGCGGGACCACTCCAGTGGATCAGCCATTGGCATCAGCTCCTAGGCAGCCGTTACCGATCTATCAGGAGCGTAGGCCAGGCCAGCCTACTTTCTTACCCAGAGATACTCCACCTCAGACTCCAGGGGCAGAGCATCGGTGCATCATCAGGACTTCCAACCAAATGTCGGTGGCAGACTTGACGAGATTTCATGGCGAGTACATGTCTTTAGCGCCTGAGATCCGGCAGGCACTTACGTTTCATGAGTTTATAGATGTCTATAAACCCAGAGGAGGAGGTAGATTTGATCGTAGACCCCCACAGCATCAGCAGCAGCAGCCACAGGTGAATAGGGATTTACAATATGCTGTGAGCAAGATTACACTGCCATATTTTGATGGGTCAGAGAAGACATCAGCTAGGTCATGGGTCCAGAAATTGGACAACTATCTGTCACTTAGACCTATGCAGGAGGATGAGGCAATTAAATTTGCCACTTTACATCTGGACGGAGTAGCGCATGATTGGTGGCACCACGGCATGTACACATTAGGCCATCATGCTGTTAATACCTATCAGGAGTTCACGAGCAGATTGATAGAAAGATTTGATAGGAAGGATCCAGAGTTGTATTTCAGAGAGTTGGCTCAGCTCAGACAGACTGGTAGTCTGGAAGCATACATTGGCGAGTTTCAGAGAGTGGCAGTCATGGTGACTGGCATTTCAGAGAGGAGACTCATTATATTATTTGTTGAGGGTTTGACAGAACCCATGAGAGGTTGGGTCAAGGCTTTTGACCCTCCCACACTTCAGGAGGCCATGCGGAAGGCACGCAGCATGGAACTTGCCGCACCTCGCAGCAAGTTCAATTCAGGGTCCACTCCATACACGAGACCCAACAGGCCTTTCGATAGAAACAATGACAGAAATAGACCCTTTGACAGGAGGAAGGATCAACAGGATCCTAAGAGACAGAATGCACCCCCGTTTGACAGAGAGACTTTGAACGAATTACGTAAGAAGAAGTTGTGTTTTTGGTGCAAGGCACCCTATGATGAAAAGCACATATGCCCACTTCGTCCGAAAGTCAAAAATAATCAAATGGAGTGGTATTATGAGGGCGAAGAGCAATCTGATCTGTCAGACCAGCAAGCTGATTCCGAGCCTTCAGATGATGAGAAGTCCGAAAACGAGCATGAACATGAAGGTGGAAGGAAGCTACAGGAAGCCCATCTGACTAGTCTTCAGAGAGATGGTTCATTTCGACTCCGTGGGCTCTTAGCAGGTCAGAAGGTGATTACTTTGTTGGATACGGGTGCGACACATAATTTTATTGATGCACGTCTAGTGGAGAGACGTGGTATCCAGACAGGGGCTTTCGAGGGCATCCGAGTCAAGGTAGCCGACGGATACACGCTCAGGTGCGACAGGAAGATTACTGATCTGCCGATGAGATTGAACAACTATGAATTCAAGACTGAATTCTATGTTGTTAATATGGGTGATACAGATGTGGTACTAGGGATGGCATGGTTACATGATTTGGGTGAGTTCACGCTCAACCTACGGGATATGGAGATGAAATTCAAGGTTGACGGAAGGCCACATGTCATCAAGGCAATTCGGGACAGTAATCTTAGGATGGTTTCATTCAGACGGATGGAGAGGCTCATTCGTCATGATATGGTTGACTGGGCGGCTGAGTGCATGTTGATGCCAGCCCAGCAGGAGCCGCAGAAGGGTGAGTACCACCCTGACATACAGATTCTGAGGACTAAACACTCCAAAGTGTTTAGTGACATTCCACCTGGTAGACCGCCAGACAGGGGTACGGAGCACATTATTGAGTTGGAGGAGGGCGCCAAGCCCGTGATGATCACCCCCTACCGACATCCGAAACGGCTCAAGGATGAGATAGAGAAGACTATTAATGAGTTGTTGGCTATGGGTCATATCAGACCTAGCAAATCCCCTTTTGCTTCATCAGTTGTATTGGTGAAGAAGAAGGATGGATCCCTTCGGATGTGCATCGATTACAGGCAGCTCAACAAAAGGACCATCAAGAATAGGTACCCCATTCCGCGCATTGATGAGCTGATAGATGAGTTGCATGGCGCAGTCTTCTTTACGAAGATTGATTTGAGATCAGGGTACCATCAGATACAGATGAGGGAGCAGGACATTGAGAAAACCGCTTTCCGGTGTCATTGCGGTCACTTCGAGTTCTTGGTTATGCCCTTCGGGTTAACCAATGCACCTGCCACCTTTCAGGCAACTATGAACAGGGTTTTCAGTGCTCAGTTGAGGAGATTTGTGTTAGTCTTCTTCGACGACATTTTGGTTTATAGCAGGTCATGGGAGGAGCATCTGGCTCATTTGGACACAGTCTTGGGTATCTTAGCAGATGAGTCTTTCTATGCTAAGGAATCCAAGCGAGCTTGGCATGGAGAGTTGTTATATCTAGGGCACAATCAGTGGGAGGTGAGTATGGACCCTGAAAAGGTCCGAGCTATTGTTGACTGGCCGGTACCTGAGAACCTTACGCAGCTTAGAGGTTTCATTGGGTGTGTGCATTCTACAGGAGATTTGTTAGCGGGTTCTCACGTCACGCCGCACCCCTTACAGACTTGACGAAGAAGGGGGCTTTTCAGTGGTCACCACAGGCGCAGGAGTGCTTTGACAGGTTTAAGGTGATCATGACTTCATGTCCGGTGCTAGCATTGCCTGACTTTTCGAAGTCATTTGATTTATTCTGTGATGCTTCAGGGGAGGGCATTGGTGCCGTTTTGATGCAGGAGCGTCATCCGATTGCATTTGAGAGCAGGAAACTCAGGGGTCCTGAGAGATTTTACAGTATATATGACAAGGAGATGTTAGCCATTATGCATGCATTGGCTAAGTTTAGGCAGTACCTGGTAGGCAGCAAATTCAGTGTTCGTACAGATCATAACAGCCTAAAACATTTCCTTGGACAGCGAGACTTGAACGAGAGGCAGCAGAAATGGGTTAGTAAACTGCAGTCATATGACTTCGATATTACTTTCATTAAGGGGAAGCAGAATATAGTAGCTGACGCCTTGTCTCGTAGACCCCAGTTGAATGCCTTAGCACAGATTACAGAGGATTGGAGGCATCGGATCATTGCAGAGTATGCTAAGAACCCATGGGCTTCTAGCATCGTTGACAGGACAGAGCAGGACGACAGGTATACAGTTGTAGATGACTTGATCATTTACAAGGGGCGGATTCTTTTGGTTCCTGCTCTGAGGTACGGACTACAGTTTTGAGAGCCTTTCACGACCTTCCTATGGCGGGCCATCCTGGATATTACAAGACTTACAAAATGGTTCGGGAACGGTTTACTTGGAAAGGGCTGAAAACTGATGTTTTGCAGTATGTCCGTGAGTGTTCTGTGTGCCAACAGAACAAGCAGGAGCACACCTATCCTGCTGGATTACTCCAGCCACTTCCGATACCTGACAGGAAGTGGGAGTGTTTATCTATGGACTTTATCACGGGTTTGCCGAAAGCCCAGGGTAAAGATTGCATTTATGTAGTGGTCGATCGGTTGACTAAGTACGCCCATTTCTTCCCGATTACGACTACTTTCACAGCATCGCAGACTGCAGAGTTGTTCTTCAGAGAGGTTTTCCGATTGCATGGATTGCCTCGGACGATAGTCAGCGATAGAGACAGCCGGTTCATGAGCAACTTTTGGCAGGAGTTGTTCCGACTTTGTGGGACCGAGCTGACACCGAGTACCAGCTACCATCCACAGACCGATGGACAGACAGAGATTGTCAATAAGTGGGTGGAAGGTTATTTGCGCAATTATATAGCTGGTCAGCAGAGAGCTTGGGTGAGTGGATTTACTTGTGCGAGTATTGTTATAACTCGACTCACCATATGACGATACAGATGACCCCCTTCATGGCATTGTACGGGTATGAGGCGCCCAATCTTCTGGATTTGATTTTGAGCGATAGCAGAGTGCCGAGTGCAGGTGATATGATGCAGAGTCAGCAGGACATCTTGAGGTCTCTCCGAGACAATATCCAGCAGGCACAGAATCAGCATAAGCAGTATGCTGATCAGAAGAGGGTTGAGCGCAGTTTTGAGGTGGGTGATATGGTGTACCTCATGTTGCAGCCGTATCGTCAGTCTACTCTGCGGAAGAGTGGGGCTGAGAAACTTAAACCTCGCTACTATGGTCCATTTCGTGTTGTCAGACGAGTGGGCGAGGTTGCTTATGAGTTGGACTTGCCAGCTGATAGCAAGGTCCATAATGTATTTCACGTTTCTCGCCTGAAGAAGGCATTGGGTCAGCATGTTGTTCCCTCTCCAGTTTTGCCACCCCTTGATGATGAAGGGAAACTGATACTAGTACCTGAGGCCATCCTTGATATGAGAGAGAGACACCTTCGGAGGCGTGTGATCAGGGAATATCTGGTCAAGTGGAGAGATTTGCCAGTTGAGGATGCTACATGGGAGTCAGAGGCGATTTTACAGCATCCAGAGTTGAGATTGCTTGAGGACAAGCAATTTCGGGAGGGCGGACTGTCATGTCCCCATCCTAGTCAGCACAGCTGGTGACGAGGTTAGCCTATCATTTGATCCTCGTAGGTGAGGAGTGTTCAGAGGATCCTTTTGGCAGTTGCCGGTGTTGGTTAGCTCCAGTTTGCAGTGTGTCGTTTGGGCCTTCAGAATCTTCCAGAGTCTTTTGAGAACTTTCTATTTTTAGAAAGTTAGGTCAGGCGGAAGCTGCTATTTCGGGCAGGGCACCTGGTGCACTTTATCAGCTCAGATTCGACCCAGTTCAGCAGATGGTTGATTTGACGGAGAAATAAGGAGTAATTCATGGATTATTAAATATTTAATAATTTGACTTTATTATAAAGTCACTTTATTGAAATATTAAAGTATTTAATTAATTGGCTCAATTATAAAGTATTTTAATTATACTTTATAATATATTATTATAATGTGACTTAATGAGTATTTAATGCTCATTAAAAGTGGACGCCAATTATTTAATCCTTTTCCTAAGTTCAAAAGTGAATATTATATCATTTATTTAAATGATTATTTTAATGAAGGGATTAGGTCGAATTTTTCAAAGAAGAGAATATATTACTCTTCACAGGCAAAATCGAACTATCTTGATTATTATTCAATTTTGTCTACTGAGCATCTGAGCTTTGGAGTTTGCAAACCCTAGGGTTTCTGGCGAACATCGTTTCTGGAGAACGTAACCTCTTCAGAGATCAGGCATACTGAGGCTGTGAAATACCAGCTGAAGATTGCACTTGGTGATTTCATCCAGAAGTCACAGATTGAGCTTACACATCCATTTTGGCAGAGGTTTTCAGAGGATATCATCATCAGGCAGAGGCGACTTGATTAGAGTTGAGTTTTCAGTGATCTGGCACAAATCCCAAGGAGGCCGTACTTTTCCATATTGCTGCAGCAGGCCGTACAACTGTACTTTCAGGCCGTACTTATCATTCTTCTGAGGAAATGCCTTCGTCATCTGTTATTTGGTGATTGCACATTGGGGGCGCTTGGTACTCTGTGATATTTGCATTGAGATCCGAGCTGGAGGAGATTTATATTATTTTCTGGCCGTACCATCACCAGCTACAGCAGCCGCCATCCAGGTTCCAATAAAAATCATTGTATTTAATTATTGTTCAGCTTTTGTGTATTGCAAAGTTCAGGAGAAATGAAATTAATGAAACGCCTTGCATTCTGAACACTTTCTATCGATTTCTATGCATATTTGAATTTTTTATGAATTTATTTAATATTTATAGAAAAATCGCAATATATCATTTTGCCTGCAAAAACCTCAAAAATCACAAAAATCACAAAAACTTGCAAAAATCTCAAAACTTCAGTTAGGGTTTGAAATCGAGAACCACCAGGGTTCTGACAACTACTGCTATTACAATGATGCTCAACTTTTCTAACAATGTCTAACCCTCAAGAATGAAGCAAGAGCTTCAATTTATAGAACAAATCCCCTTGGGCATCCCAGAATAGGGCTCACAATAATGAGGCAGCCATGCATTTGAATTTGGTAGGTCAAGGTCGGCCATGCAAGGCTGACCGAGTACAAATCTGGAAAAGGACAAAAACGGACCCCAGAACCCGCCAGTGGGGCCCACAGGCGCCTTAAAACCCCTGAACATGCTCTATTTTGAGATTGTAACTGAAAAACGCCACTTCCAGCCTGTTTGACACGAATCCTACGTGGTGGTGTCTTGTCCAGCTCTCTTCGCCTTGTCAGCATCCAACCCTTTGATTAAATCTTTAACTATTTCCAGGATCTTTTCTGCTTCTATTGTGTCTCGAACTGGAATGAACCTGACTCTGACCTTATATCCTTTAAACTCATCCAAGTACTGTGGAATTACCCTATTCCATTCAATTTGCAACTCATGGTACTTATCTAACCTGGAGATATAAATTGTGGCGTCCTCTAGATGTTCTTTCACAACTAGAGCACTATTAGAAGGGGTGTAGACCTCATGCCACCATGCTTGCAATGTTGTCACGTTCATATTTTTCTGCCCAAACTTCTTCCTTCCTGTCACTATCTCTAGGAAAGAGATGCAACCATCATGTATTTCTTTTATCTTTCCTTGTATTTTGGAAATCTTCTTAAGGACCTTTGATAGGAGTTCCTTTCTATAATTCCAGGTTTTCAGCCATCCCTTCACTTTGTCAAACACATCCTGAGGGGAGACATCTAGCTGCGCCAAGTCATCCTTTGGTATTTGCAGAACCTTCTTTAATTTATCTGCAATTGACTCATCAAACTTCTTGTAATCTACAGTAAACTGTGAGATATGGAGAAGGAAATCGGAAGCATCTATATGAACTTGGAGAATTTGTTCAATTGCCTCATCCCCTCTCTTACTGACATCTTGGAGCCACTCCTGGGTATGATGAACAAAACTCTTCAGCCCCTCAATTTATCTACACTTTCACTGCCTACGGCCTGTATCGGTCTCATTAGATGCTGGACGTACCTGTAGACGTCATTCAACTGCTTCTTGAACTTCTCCTTCTTCGCAGTTTCACTATCCAATCTTCTAAGAATTGCCTATGAAGAGTTTTGGAATTCTTCCCTTTCCTGCTCTTTAGTAGCTAGCCCCAGGTTAATGGTCTGGATTCAATAGTCTAACGGCCGGACTTCATCCTTGAATTTGTCAATTGGCGGAACTGCCACATGCACAATTCTGTTGTTAAACTCATCATGTGCAATCTTTGATACTGTTCGCGCCCTTTTTCTCTGCTTGGGTTGTCCCCACTGTTCCAACAACGTGTCCCAACTCAGAGTTTCCTCCTGCACGATTATAGGCTTCTTGTTAATTTCTCCAGCCATTTCAGGATGTTGGAATGTTCAACATTCTTCTCCACCAAGGAAACCTCTTGTTCACCTTTATCCTTCTGTGGACTGTCTACAATTTCTTCTACATCCTTTTTCGATTGAAGGTTGATCCTCCTCATTACCTGTACTTTTTGCAAGGATTTTGGACTGCTCCTCCCGAAGTACCCTAGGCTCTTCATTCCCGCTGTGTGCATCAAATCCCGATGGTCCCAGTTCTTGCATCATTCATTTCCATTCCTCGTCAGTAGGGGTGGAGACCTCATCATCTTCTAACTCATGCTGCTCGGGATTGTTAGATATTTTGCCTTCCTCACGGATTGCATCCTCAGATGTTTGAACATTTTGAGGAGAGTTGTTTCCAACATTCACTTCTTCCTCTTGATCATCAATAATAAGTACTTCTTCACTTTGCACTCCCTCTTGCATTTCTTTTGCAAGAGACAACTTTTGCTTAGGAGGGCTCTTTCTTACATATACTTGGGGCTTTTCCCCGGAGGTGTTTGTCTCCACGACCCTAGCTAAAGAGGGTGCATCAATGTCAGCATATCCCTTCCTGGCCTTTTCCACCTTTTCCCATTTTGTCACAAGCCGTCTTTTCCTCACAAGTTGAGGTGCCTCATCCTCCATATCCACAATGTCATCCTCAAAAGCTTTCTTGGCCGCGAGAGATGGCTTTTCACTTTGTTTTACCTGTGTTTGGCTTCTAGTTCTTCTCTTTATAATCACTGGCTTACCTCCTTGCTCTTCACCGCCTTGGGATTCAAAAGCATCATCTTTTCCCTCATCAATTCCCCCTTAGGAATGAGACTCCATGTCTCCCATCAGGTCGTATGTGAATTTGACACCATCGGCCTCCAATTCTTGCACCTTTGCTTTTACCCACTGCCTTGAATATTCCTTAACTGGCTCAGTTATTCAGTCCAGATTTGTTGCCTCCGTCTCAGCCCAATTAATTTGTGGAAGGGGCTTGTTTCTATAAGGTTCATAATCACGTTGTTGAATTAGGTTCGCATCGTCGTCCTACACCTGATCAGGAACTTCCACTATCCTGTACATCCTTATCATCTTGAGAGGCATCTGAGAGAATCTTCTTCTGAGAACATCAAAGTCATCCCTATAGTTTGCCTAGTAGTCCTCAATGCAGTTCACGTGTCGGAAGGTCTTGTTGGCTAGCTTCATGGTCTTACCATATGGGTCGAAATGATTTCTATCTGTGTGGGAGTAGAGCTCAAACTGTGCCATTTCCTTTTCCGAATGTTGGGCACTTTGAATGGAAGGACATGATTCCAGAGTCCCAATTGTTAATGGAAATTCAGACCCCAAACCTTTCTTTTTTATCTTAAACCGCAAAATTTCCTCAAAGGGCATCATTTGCCTTGTCAGTTCTAACATCAGAAGCTTGTTGGTTGGGTATCTAGGCAATCTGAGCGAGACTACAGGGGATCCATGCATTCGTATGTATGAGAACTTGGGAAACTGTATGAACCATTGTCCATGCTGCTTGATCAAATCCATCACATCTGCAATTATCCTGACATGAAGCGCATTCTACAACAACCTTGGAATGAACATGAAGAAGGCATCATTGGCTCTCCTATAATTGGAAGTCTTATGTTGTAACTGAGGGTATACATTCCATATTTTGTCTTGTTCCAACACTCCCTTGCAGCTTAAACCCTTGTATTTGTTTTTATGTGCCAACATGTACACCAAATATGATGTCATGGTGAATTTCCCAGTTTCCTGCACACTTCTCAACTGAGAATCCAAATTGTTACTTACAATTCTTGCCCAGTGATAATGTTTATTGGCCACAATTCGTGTGATGGGAAAGAACATCCAGGACTGGAAGATGTGAGCTTGTTTGGTTCCCATTACCCTGCCTAGAAGGGTTATCATATCATGGTACTCCATTTTAAAGTCACTCCTATGCAATTGCTTGGGCAGCTTAGAATAATGAGGTTTCGACTTGAGTATCCAGGAGTTGTTCATGATCTCCAACGCTCTATTTGGATTCTCATCATAAAACTTAGTTGCCTCACCAATGTTTATCTCCTCAATCAAGTGGTGGTGTGAAGTAATATTGAGGACTCCACAATGGAATCTTTTGTGAGGTTCGCCATGATCCTTCCCTGCGGGCCAATGATAATTCTCCTGTTGGAGTCATAATGTTTTGCGCATTCCAGGACCAACTCCGGGCATAGCTGTGTGGGAGGGAAACTAGTAGCTTGTGTCAAGCCAGTGTGAGTGAGAACTTGAGCTAACTGAGTAGGTGATTCACCATACATCCTCTTGTGAAAATCTTCATAATCATCATGCCCCAAGTTCGTATCTCCAATATTTGACCAAGCTGATGCAATCCTAGTCTCTAGCCAGATGCCTTTAAAATCAGACTTCATTCTTTCCTGCCTCTTCCTAACCTTCTCCTGCACAAGAACAGCCTTTGTCTTCTTATCGGGACTCACTTCGCCTTGCATCTGCTAGAAGAAAACACCAATTACCAAGATGCAACTAATAACATAACCTACAAGCCTTCCTGTTAACGATACCAACAAGATGATAATGCAAATTGCACATTAATGCTGCCATTGTGAACTCAAAATGATAGCATGAAAGATTGATGGACATGCAAGAACTAATGAATAACCAATAAATGTGAGTTCTAACATGCTTAAATGCCAACCCAAATGAATCTTGATCATTTCATGTGCAATACATAGTCTCAATGGAAGGAGTTGATCACCAATTCGCACTAATTCAAACAATGAATCATCAAATAGTCTCATTAGGGCATCCTGGGCAAGAAATGAAGGAAGTCGGCTAATTCAAGCTAGCTCGGATTTTCCGGCCAGAATAAGGTTCAGCCAATCCGAGCTAGCTCGGATTAGCCAAAATTGGCCAACTTAGTGGATCGCAACCTAGAATCTTTGTTGAATGCAGTTTGGGAGGTGAAATCATATTGAGATGATGATTCTCGAAGTTAAGGTGTCCTCCAAAGTTCATTGTTCAAAGTGGGATTGAGGCTCGAGAAGTGAGTTTGAAGTTTCGGTCATGGAAAGGTGAATTTCGGCTAATCCAAGGGACCTCGGATTAGCTGAACAGATTAAGTCTCGGCTAATCCAACGTCCCTTGGATTAACCGAACTTTACCTTGGTCGAAATTTTCTAAGGCTTGAAACTTGTTCAGCTCAAAACGTCAAACCATGATCAAATTCGATGTCATTCTTCGAGTTTATTGATTGCTTTGATTGGGTGAAATAGCTAGGACTAACAAAACTATCAAAATCCAGCTTATCACGGACAAATCCACACCTAGGGCTTTGAAATGTGATGGACAAAAGTCCATGAGTTTGACAAACCTTTGAATCCTACCCTAGAGTCAACAAGGGACCCTCTCCTTAAGTGACATTGGTATCACTATCAATCCAAACCCCAATCGCCATGGGAACTCATCAAGGAATGGCACAAACAAACTTCAAACCCGACCACAAGCTCGATGCCCTTATTCACATAGTAAGACAATGAAAGCAAAGAAGGGAAAGCCCGACGGGAAGAAAACTAGGGAAAAATCGACAGAAAAATGAGGCACAGTCACTGGCACGGAAATAAAGCCAGAAAGAAATGCCTACCTTCAAAACCTGCGAAGCCAAAGGAGATGCCAATCGATCCACCCAAAGAAGACACAAAATCCTACATTCAAAACTCCCTTGGAATGAAGTTGAAACCAAAACCAATGGCAAATGAAAATCACACAAGAATCACCCCAAGTTACCTCGAACAGAAAGATGCCAAAATGGAAGGGTACGTGAATGGGTGAAATGGTCGCAATGTAGTGCAAGAAAATCGTAATGTGAAGCTCGAAAAAGGCAAGTTCTCGATCAAACACCAGATGGCAAAAGAAAATGACAAATAATCGATCAAAAGAGGTGTTTATTTCTAAAACCAAACCGCATTAAATGCCAGAGAGTACGGAATTCGGCAAAAGGGGCCAGGCTCGGAATTTCGGCAAAAGAGGTTGAGCTCGGACTTTCGGCCAATCTGAGGTACCTCAGATTAGCCGACCTAATTAAGGCTCGGCTAATCTGAGCCAGCTCAGATTAATCGAACTTTCTCCCTGACTTAGCCCATTTCTTCCCAAAACCAAAATTTCAAATAAGGATCATTCGAGGGAGCCCCTTAAAAGTTCAAAGCTCGTTAAGAGCATCAAGATGGGTCAGAATGTTGAGCGCGAGGGCGAGGCAAGACTGAAGACCAAAATGACCAAAATGACCCTCCCTTAAGGGGACAAAGTCAGGACCCTACAACAAACGACGAAAGCAAAGCAGGAAAAGAGTGTCCCCAACCTCGGCGGGCCGTGTGTGCGAAAAATGCACAACAGGTAGCATAGAAGATTTTAGTTTGTAAGCCTTCTCACTGTATGCTCTCACCTTGCCCACATTGGGATCTGGGTGATCAGAAAGTGGAAGGTGTCATTTCAATTAGCTCGATTTCAGTAATGCAAGATCCCCTTTCACCATATGCTCTCACCTTGCCCACATCAAGATCTGGGTGATCAGAAAGTGGAGGGTTGCTTTTTCGTTGATTATTATTGCATTTTGGCTAACGCTAATGGGTGAAGTTTTGGGAAAAAATAGGGTGGTTATTACATATTCCAATAGCATCGTGTTATGTTGCCAAAAGATAGATGAGAAAATGAGAACCGAAGAGATGCTTTTATAGAGGTGAGAGGGAAATTAGGGCAATCAAATTTGAAATCTTTTCCCTCCATGACTCCCATGCCCCCCTTCACGAACTTTTGATTTTATTATAAAATCCTTATGTCTCCCTTAGAGTGGCGTCCACCCTTTGAGGCTTATAATTTGGCCTTTTAAAAACAACTTATTTAACACCTTTACCTAGGCGTGAGACAAGGTACTTTTTGATGACCCCAAGACCCTCACTTAAGTTATAAAGTGACTTTATAACATATGTGATAGAAAAATACAAATATTAATTTAATTAACCTTAGACTCACCAACCCCCAAACAAGAAATATAACACTGTTGGAGTAATAGAGGCTAGGATCAATTACCAAAAATACACTTACTAAAAATAGCAACTGCTAAAAATAGTAAGTGTTCCCAAACACCAAACTGGCACAATCTGAGATGCACTAAGACTTACTATAAATAGTAAGTACTGAAAATGGCCACTGCTATAAATAGTAACCCTTGCCAGAAAAGCATCGAAAACCACCACAAAGCCCATACAGGCTCTGAGTCCCCTAACCAATGCCACTTAGCCTACGGGAACCCTAGAATAGGCTAATGGAACTCTCCAATTGATCAGGTGTAAGAAGGGGACATTACATGGTCCCTCTCACTTATTTTATTATGATGCAACTAATGATATTGGCAATCAATGTGTCAAGCTCCCACACTCCTAAATTGGTGTTAGACTCATTTTTTGGGATTGCACCGCTTGTGTCATTAAAAGTAATGTTGGAGCATCCTATAATTTTGGGCACTCCTTTGATATCATTTGAATTATTGTTAGTCTATTTTTGTGTGATTGGTTAGATTTGCTTGGTCAACATGGTTGCAGGTCCCAGTTTAATTGCCCTTATATGATCCATGTCATCTATGTTTTCTCCTTTGAGCCTTAGAGGAACTAATGACTTGGGCTAAGCCCCATTGTCTAAAACAACCATGTTATCGATTATAGCCTAAGTTACTGGGTTCGCCCCTACAAGCCCCGGGTTTGGTTCGGGTTCGGTTTTGGTCCGGAATTCGAGTCCGGTCCGCCAAAATTCTTTGTGGGTCTGAAAATCCCACTGTGGGTTTGGCCAAGGTTCGGACCCTTGACTGTGGGTCCGGATAGGGTTCGAAAATTTCTAACTCGGTTTGAACCCGAGTAGAATTTTGCGCCCAGGCACATTTTTCACACTTTTTTGCATTTTTTTAATAGTTTTTGAATCTTTGTTGACTTTTAATGAGTTTTTTATTCTTTCTAACCCTAATACTTGCCTCAAAAACATGAAATAGGTAAAGTGATACTCATTTACCAATTTGTGAATGAGAAAAAAGGATTTTTTGCCTCCATTGCTGAACTTTCTCTTTTGCTTGCAGAAGCTGGAATAGACTTGAAGGTTGATTGTAGATTGTTCAAAGTTGATTGTTGTGCTATTCCTAAGCACTTGCAAGTGTCTATTCGCTGCTAAGAAGATCGTAAAACAAGATTTCTTCAAAAGAGGTAGGTTTTTTAAAGTTTTTTGATTTTTTTTTTACATTTTTTTTAACAATGAACTTCAACTCTTTTGTTTTGTTTTTTAGTTATTGTTTTGTTTTACTTTTCATTCCTCTAAATGTCTATAACACATGTTCAATTTTTTCATTTTTTTGAAATTAATTAAGTCTTTTAGTTTCAAATTCAATGAATCAATACCAAAATTTCAATATGTTGTGCCTTAGGTATTCACTATTCCATATTATAATGGCAACTGGGACCTCCTCAAGCTCAATCCAATCTCATTTCAAAATAAACCCAGCCTCTCCCCTTTGGAAATATGTAGAAATGGTTCAGCAACTTCCAGGTGGTGGAGGATATGTTTAGATTTGTAGTCATTTCCATGTTCAATATTCGAGCTCATACAGTTGAGTGAAAGGGCACTTGTGCGGGATCCCTGAAACAGGCATCAAAAATTGTCCAGGTGAAAACGGAGGCATTCCAAAAAATATAGTGTTGTAATATATTGCTGAGCAAGAAAAGGCAAACCAAAAAGCAACCAGTGGTAAAACAAGCCATCCTTTGAAGAAAGGATCTCGATCCATGAAACCCCCTACACCACCTTCTTATTTTTCACCTATAGAAAGCCATCCATTTATGAACATCCCTCAAGAGCAAACCATGCCCTCTTCAAATAAAAGATCTAAGGGACCGTTGGAAGCTTCATTTCAGAATGAGGCAAGAGAGATTGCTGATCAAGACATAGCAAGATGTGTCTATGCCAATGGATTGGCATTCAATGTTGTTCGTTCACCATATTGGCAAAAAATGGTGAAATCTATTAATGAGGCTCCAAAAGGGTATAAGGGTCCAGGTTTTGAGAAGGTGCGTTGCACCTTATTGGAGAAAGAGGTGAAACATGTAGCAGACTCTTTGAAGCCCATAAGGGATCCGTGGATCGAAACAGGGGTGACCATCATTTCTGATGGATGGAAAGATGCAAAAAATCACCCATTGATCAATGTTATTGCTGTGTCCCCTAAAGGGGCAATGTTTTTGAGAGCAATGGATTGTGAAGGACAGGTGAAGGATGATCCATTTATTGTCAACATCCTTTGCCAAGCTATTGAAGAAGTGGGCCATCAAAATGTTGTGCAAGTTGTAATCGGCAATGCCAAAGACCTTGTTTGGGAGAAGTATATGATGGTATCGACTCAATGATTGAGAATATGAAAACCATCATCAATGCAAAAGAGGAAGATCCTGAAGAAAAGTTCTTCAAAGAGCTACAGGGAATCATGGTTGATAGATGGAACAAAATGACCACTCCCTTGCATCTTCTCGCTTTTGCATTGAGTCCCAAGTATTATAGTCCTGAGATACTTTATGCTTCATCAAGAGTTGCTCCATATAGGGATGTTGAAGTGGCTCAAGGGTACAAGGCAGCACTACGTAGACTCTTCATTGATCGTGACTAACGTGATCGAGTGAGGGCTGAGTTCATGGCTTTTGCATGCTCTGGTAGTGTTGATCAGAATCTTGATGCTCTTCCAGACAAGTTCAGGGTGGATGCTCATAGTTGGTGGTACTTCCATGGGCAAGAATACAGGCACCTCCAACCTATTGCAATAAAATTTTTATCCCAAGTTTTATATTTTGTAATTTTAGTTTTAATTTATATATTAATAATTTTGTTTAGTTAAATTTTGTAACTCTTAACTATTTAATTTGGTCTTAATAGGTTGCTAGTTCATCCTCTTCTGAGAGGAATTGGAGCACATACTCCTTCATCCACTCAATAAAACACAATAGGCTACATTCAAAAAAGGCAGAGGACTTGGTGTATGTGCATTCAAACTTGCGCCTCTTTACACACAAGCATAGTTCCTACAAAGAAGGAGACACAAAGAGGTGGGATATTGAACCAGAGCAGCTTGACTTGGATGCTTCCGCAAGTCACTTAGCTGCACTTGATATTGATGATGACTATCAGCCTGAAGCAACTACAGAGCATGAGAGTGGTAGTGTCAGTGCTAGTGGCAGTGCTTGTGCGAGTGCCACTAATGCTCTTTGTAGTTCTACACAAAATGTAACATCTAATGTTGCTAATGATGCTGCTTTTTTTGATGACCCATATGATTTAGATTGATCAATGATCAATAATCATTAATGGCTGATTGTAAACACTTGACATTTTTATGTTTGAAGTTTGAACTTTAATTTATAATTGTATATCATGACATTTGAGTATAAAGTGGTGGTGTATTTTTGTTATGTTATTTGACTATTAATATGGTGGTGTATTCTGATCTTAATTACTGCTGCAAATATGTATATATTTCTGATTTTTATATGTTTTTGTATTACCGAACCCAAAATGAACCCAACCCCAAAAAAAAATTTCCCGAACCGGCGAACCAAGTTATCGAACCCAAACCCGAACCCAAAACCGAACCGGTAACTTAGATTATAGCCTTGCAAAACTAGAAATTGAGCAATCTTGAAGATTAGAGCAATTGTTTAAATAGGACGACTCCTCTAGAACTTAGAACTAGAATATCATCCAAAAGCTTAGAATGATTTACCAAAGAAAATATTACCATCAATAGATCACATCTCTCGGTTGTAAGTAAAGAGATAGAGGTTAAGTTATTGTCAATATTTTTTTGGTGACCCAGATGGGATGTCACACTATAAGCATGCCACTTTTTGCCTTTTCTCTCAAGTCCAATCTCCAATCTTCTTCTCTTTTGATGTGTTGGAAAGTGTCTTTTGTTGGTTGTGCAATGACACTAATTAGAACTTAAAAGCATGATATTCAAGAACATGGGAGAAAAGAATTCCACAATGACTCATTAGAAAAAATGGTTTATATTTGACTGGAAAAATAACTTTATATGAAGAATTTTGTATAGGTACATCAAGCCACAAATCAAATTTTATGCTTTTCTAAATGTGGCACACTTGAGAAACATCAGCAACTTGTACAAGTAGGGGTGAGTAATTCATTTTTCATAGGTTTTTATTATAAAATCAATCCTTATCCCAATGATTTTTTTCATACTATTTAAGTATTGTTTCCTGCATAAGAGGCATGCTTTTTTTATCTTTGTAGAGAAAGGTGCCTTGGTGTGACATCCTGGAATTATACCTAGAAAATATGCTTTACCCATTGGTTACATACTATATGGTTCTGTCAAAGATTCTAGCCATGTGTCAAATTCTATGTGTTTACATTTTCATCCAGTCTCATCATAGCAATTCACTAATTCTGGATCTCCTTTTTGTTAAAAATGTTTTTTCATTATTTCTCATCATACCAATTCTAATTCAGTATCATATACAGCTATACTAAAGCACGTTTGGATTAGAAAGTTAGATTTTCTACTGTCTGAAAGTAAGAAACACGAATCATTTACACTATACTATTTTTTTGAAAGTTATATGATGGACATTTATCTGAACAACAGGCCTCTTATGGTGTAAATGCTGAAACAAGTAAATTGGATGAAACTGATGACAAATCTGAAGCCTACAGCTCTGATATGTCAAATGCAATGGGAGCTGGTATTTTCTAGTACCTATTGATTAGGTTTGATTGTCTATATCATGTTCATAGTTCATACTGTTTGCATTTTGAATAAATGCCTTTGTAAACAACAGATTAAAGTTATCATTAACACATGTCATTGATACCGTTAGCATTTAGAATAAATGCTTTTGTAAACAACACTTTAAAGTTGTCATTAACACGTATCATTAGCATATCATTGAATGTATTAGTGTCACACACAAGCTAGATGAGAGTCATTTCATAATTTGATGCTTGTCTAAATTGGTTATCCATTTGATTTTTCAGTGTTGACATACAGACATGAATTGGGAATAAATTACAACTTTGTTCTTCCTGACTTGATTGTGGGCTCATGCCTCCAAGTAAGGCCGAACTCAGTCTTTTCTTGACATTATTATAATTTTTTATTTTATTTAATATTTTTTCTTTGAGCACCGCATTTACTATGTATATGGAATAAATACTACTGGCTTTCAAATAATGGCTGATGTCCTCTGAATCATGGTGGCCCAGAGCCCTGAAGATGTTGACAAGCTGCAGGAAATAGGAGTGGGGACGATATTTTGTCTACAAAAAGATTCTGATCTCGAGTATCCTTGGAATTCAGATGTGTATTTTTGAGATATGTTTGACATATTTATACAATAAGTTGCTAAATCTTGTGTCTGTTTATATAATAGGGACAGAATAAAGCAGAATGTGATTAAGAATAGAATTTACAACATTTAGTGTCTAATGTTTGCCTTGATTCCCATTTAATCTCTGAACTGTGATACAACCATTTGATACTTCCCTGTTATGAGACTGGTGCTTAAATGTTTTGAAAATATCTCTGGGGAAAAAATTCAATCTGTATAGGAATTAAATTGTCCATATCCAGGAAAGATGGGAAAACCCTCTTACAACAGGGAACAAGAGAAAAAGGATTTGTAAAGAAAATCAAGGGAAGTGTTCCACATTTTTGATCTCTGATTATGGTATTCAGTGGCTGGGTATTTTACCACTGGTATACAAACAGTACTAGATTTTACATACTGCCCTTAACAATGTTCTTAAAGCTACTTTGGAGTTGAAATCACTGCTATTCAAGAACGTGCTAAAGAATGTGACGGGGTGCAGCATATACGTGCTGAAATAAGGTGTGATTTACCTTTTGGATTTCTTGAAAATAGCTTTCGTATATTTGTTGGATTTGGGAAATAACAACCATTTGTTTGTTCTTATATCATAAGCAATGCATTCTGACTTCTCTATCAGAGACAATATACAAAAGGAGTTTATATTTTTTGATTCTTCAAAAACATTCCTTGAATGAAAAAGTTGAAACAAATTTTCATTATTTCTGTTGCATTAGTCTCTAGAGGAGAAGGTACAACAATGGACATTAGAGTCCATTAGCCAATTTTCCCATTAGATTGAGCTTTTACAACAACTTGAAAGTTTATCTGTTATAATTGACTGCTATGACTCTTGAATATAGTCTTTTTATACTTGATTGGCTGCTTAAGCTGCAACTTGTATAGAACTCAATGCTTTGTGCAAGATCTGTGTAATAAAGCAATATCAAGATACTCCAAAATCAAAATAAGTGGCCATAACTCCTACAAGGCTTCAAAGACGTAAGGATCCTATGAGGCCTGCCAACTTTACAATTATGGCTTTTAATAGGTAAAATCCTTTTGTAATTAGCCAGTGGCTCAGATAAGCTTTTTAACTTTTATAGTGCATTAATCTCATCAAGTTTTGTTATAGTTTCTATATAGTTACATACATATCAATCTGTTGCAAGCACATTTATAGCATGATTAGTAACGGATCCACCTTGGAGTATTTATATATTAAGTACTTGGAAAAATCTAAGTTTTGATGTGGAGGATGGATGCCAAAAAGGACTGGGTTCAGTGCCAAGGATATTTGGGAGAGAGCAATGTCAAAGTCTAACCTCAATGCCAGAGATGATTAGTTGGCATTGTAGAGAAGTCAATGGTTCCAAAGCTGAAAATTTATATTGGAAAGAAGAAGCCACTGGAAGATCGGTTTCTATCTGGGACTGAGTTGACTTTGGCAACAACACATCTTCCACCAAAACAAGTGTGCAATAGGGGCAGTAGGACCAAAACTGTATGAATGCTGGCAAGTTCTTGAAAAAGCTGCAACAGAAGCTAAGTCTTGTATATATATTATAACTGCCCTTTGAGAGTTGAATGGTTGACCGTTGGATACATTTATCATAATGGTTCATGTGTTTATCTTGAGAAATGATTTAGAGCATTACATTCTCCTGTTAAAGAAAATATTGTGTATTTAAATTCATGCAGAAATCAACTCTTAGGAGTCAAGTAGTAAGGAAGAGAAACACAAGTGAGATAAACTAGGGTTCTTCTGATTTCGCAAGTTAGTTCTGTGATTGTCCCTGCCCCAAAGAATGCATTTTAGAATTAGATGGTGTAAAATACATGGTAGTATTAGTTTGTAGCTTATGGCTGTTTTAATATTATATTAGTCCTTAAAGTATTAATGATCATGTATTCCATATCATGCATGTGCAGAGGCTAAAGCATAAGGTTATAGATGATCAGGAGAATGCCCAATATATTAAACACCATAAAAGATGCATAATCTTGTAGAACATGTCTGTATATTTGCATTTATTCTTTTTCGCGCTACACATCCACCTCCCGCAATATCAATAGATTTTAGTGTTAGCTTACAATTTTAGAAATTGTCTCAATTTAAAATATTAAAGAGCAAAGGAGACTTGAAAAAAGATATAAAAAATATAAGCATGAAGACCAAGAATTCTATAAAGCAGTACCGAAGAAACTAATATTGAAATTTCCAGGTTTAAGAGCATGATTTACAGACAAAACCAGTCAGCACAAATATTAGTGATTCTAAAAAAGAGTTTTCTGATGTTAGCAATAGTGTAGCAATAAATGGATATCAACTCAGCAGTGGGTCCCTGGTGCAAATTACCATGATATTGTTCCATTCCATGCAAGTTAGATAGAAAAAATCATTGTCATGGAAAAATCTTCTGATGGCTTTATGAAGATTAATTGATATAGAACTTACAGGGTTAACCCAGTGCAGGTGGGTGGGAGTGCCTAGGTCAGAGGTGCTACAGAGAAGTTCATTAGTGGTGGCTATTTTTTCCTGGTGATTGGATCTAATAATGAATCATAGATGGAGCCCCTGCTTGAAGAACTGAGCTTGCTGTTTTTGCTTATAAGAAGCTGATCATAGGAGGAGATTCTTAGGAGATGATTGTTGGTTTAATCAAAGGAGCTACAAATAACTGGAAATTAAATAATAGCCCATCAGAGGCAAGTAAATTTTGTGAAATACTCGAGGAAGTGTTTTTCCTCCACTATTTTAGTGAATGCAACAGGGCAGTAAACTTTCTAGCTATTGTTGATATTGAACACATTCCCTTTCTAGCCTTGGTGAGTGATAAAGCATATGCATGGGAAGCCCTCTCATGCATTGGCTTTATCACTCACTAAGGCCCCTTCCATTTTTAATATGGATCTTTCCTATCTCTCTTTGTAATGTCCCCATTCTCAAGAGTGACAGTATGGAGATGAGAACTAGCTCATTCACCATTCTCATGAGCTAGTTGTCATGGTTAGGGAATGATATTTTGGCCAAGAGAAATATATTTTGATGATTTTTGCAAATGGAGGAAAGGGGAAATATTTTTTGTTGGCATTTAAATTCACACCTTTGGAATGTGAATTTGAAACGGACAGCTATGCACAATAAAACTGCTCTTCAAATTAGGAGGGGAAGCTCCCTCTTGCTGATGGTGTGAAAGAAAGTAAATTAAAACTAATTCGCCTATCTTTTTGTTTCAGTTAGAGCACAAGGTTTATAAAACACAACGCCGCAGCTGAGATTTTCTGATAAGAATTCCAACTACGACTAACTTAAGCTAAAGACGTTTCTAATATCTCAAGTAATAGCAAGCAAGAGAATTAGAAATGAACAAGGTTGATTTTTTGACAAAGTGCTTCAATAAACTCTTTCCCAACATACACCTACTTACTTTCAATGTAAGCTGAAATTAAGTTCATAAAAGCATAACACAATAAACGAAAATCTAAGACGTTATACCAAGGCAAAGGAGGCTCATGATTTTATTTCTCAAACTTCTGGAACAAAATCTACTAAACACATGCCTAGAACAAGATCTTGCAGCTAAAGAGGCTTGCAAAACTTGTTCTTACACAATAGGAACAACAATTACAATAACTACTTGTTGGCTAAAAGAGACTCAACAATTCGCTATCATAAAACAATTGAACAACACTGAATAACAAATAGAAGGCACTTAGGCTCAGCGTTTTGTTATCACTAGCATGGTTAAAGAAAACTAATGAGCAAAGGCTCTTATTTATAGGCAAGCAGAGGAGTAGGGAACCCTAAAATCTCCTTGCTTTTACAATCTAGGGCTTGCTCAGCAAGCAAGCCTTATTTCTAAATTTAGAAAGAAGATAACATCTAACATCTAAGAAAGCAGGAAAAGAAGGAAATGCCAACTATTACAATTTATCTTCTTTCTCTTCTCAAAGAATGGATAAGAATTGTTTCGAGAATAGAAAGAAAGATGGAAGAAAGCTTCTAGAAAAAAGTAGCTTTAGATTTCAATCACATCTACTAGAAAGCTGGAAACTATGTCCCAATTTTGTGCATCTATACCATCAATAGCAAAGCAGTTCTTTTCTAAGATATCCTCTCCGTCTGCAATTGATCTTAGGAAATCTTCAACCTCATTGGCCGCCTTTTCAAACTTTGTTGACATCATCGAGAGATGACTCATTCTCCCGCCAACTGGATTCCTGCCATCATAGCCGTGAACAACATTCTAAAACTGATTTTGCACTTCATTGAGTCCGACATAGGAACCATCTTCGTGACTGTATCGAGAAGGAATCTCGGTGACAAACTCTTGGATGAAAAGAAGAGCTTCAATCAACCTTTGTCTATAGGCAATAAACTCCTCGAATATCCTCTCGTAGGTTTTGACCTTGAAGACATGATGCTCTCTCCAAGCAAGGATCTGCCTCTTGTGTTCTTTTGAGACCTGTTGTGACCTATTTCACACATCGCCCCATTGCACATGGGGACCCTCGCCGGTTTGTTTTTAGGGTTTAGTTTTGAGTTGCAATTTCGTAGGCTCTTTCGCTTTGTCGATTTCAAGTCTAAGTCTGGAGTTATCACCCGAGCCAAGTTGAGATTTCAAGCCTTAAACTGTGCATAAACGTCGTAGAAGTGTTCAGAGAACCTTGCAGATGAGGATCGCCTGTGCTTTTGCCCCATTCTGACACTTCCTACTTTTTAGGGATTTTGCTTTTTTTCTTTTTGTTTTTTTCGTTTTTGGCACTTTTAGGCCATTTGGGAATTTACTATTTTTAGAAAATTGTTTTTTCGCTTTTTCTATTTTTAGAAACTTTCTATTTTTGGCAAGTGCCAAGATCCCCACCAGTCAAAGAGTCAAAGTTTCCATCGTTAGACTAAAAAAGCTTGCAAAAATCACCCAAAAATCTAAAAAGCAACTAAAAAGCATGCAAAAGAACATTGAAAAATTAGAAAATCAACCAAAAAGCAGGCCCTTTTAGATCAAAAATCTGAAAAAAATCAGATGAAAGGCACAAAAGCAATCAAAAATCAGATAAAAAGCAATCAAAATCTGATGAAAAGCATGAAAAGACAGTGAAAAATCTCAAAAAATCAAGTAAAAATCAGTCAAAAGGCTATGAAAAATCATAAAATTCAGGACTGAGAAGAGTGGAAGTCTGAAAGGATTCATGTCAAGTGTGCCCAGCTTGCCGTGGAATGGCAAGACCAATGGAAAGTCCATCCAGCAGTTGAAGGTTGAATGGAATGGATCATGGAAAGTCCGACTTGGACATGGCAAAGCCTCTCCAAAGTCCGCCTATGCCAGGAAAAGGAGTGGAAATGTTTCTTGAAAGTTCGCCCTTGAGAATGGCAAGACCTTTCCAAAGTCCGCCCATGCCAACAAGAACACTTGGAAAGGATTCTTGGAAGTCCGCCCAGCATATGGAATGTCTTCTTCAAAGTCCACCCTTGGGAGATGGAAAGGAGGATGGAAAATCCGCCCTTGGCAAGTGGAAAGGATTCTTGAAAGTCCGCCCAGCCTAGCAAGAGGGGAAAGATTGAATTTTTGGCTAAGTGTGGACAAGTGGAAAGGTAGAAGGAAAGTCCGCCCTTAGTAAGAGAAAAACAGAAAATTTTGGCTAAGTATAAAACACTTGGAAAACTTTCTTCAAAGTCCGCCTAGCTTAGTAGGGGAGAGAAATTGGATTTTTGGCTAAGTGTGGCCAAGTGGAAAGATAGATGGAAAGTCCGCTCAAGCTTGAAAAGGTTGGATTTTTGACTAAGTATAAGATGAAAGATGGCAAAACCTTAAGAAAGTCTGCCCTACCTAGAAGATTGATGGATAAAGACATGGAAAGTTCACCTTGCTCAAGTAAATGGAAGGAAACACTTCAAGTCTGCCATGGGGTGGTAGGCAAAGTGAAGGTAAAATGGTGAAGTCTGACTTTGCTAAGGAAACATGTATGAAATTTGTCTAAGGCATAGAACATCCAAAGGGAAATTATGAAATGGCCAAGACATGAGAAAATCCGCCATGATGGAGAAAGGAATAAAAACCCATGAAAAATTGAAAATTAAAAGAAAGCATGGGTGAAATAAATAATAAAAAAAATAAAAATTAAAGGTTGAGAAAATCGAAAAAATCACATGATAAACCTTTAATTATCTCAAAACACTTAGAAAAAAAATCGAGCTCTGTGGATAAACTTCAAAATTTCAATGAAGATAAAGATGAAGAGTTAGAAATTTAGAAACTTTCCTCGACAAACAGGTGTCTACATTTGATGAACTTGAGAGATCGAATTTTTTCAACTTTATAAAGCACTCTCAAGTCATTATCAACTCACAATTGCAATTCAAGAAGAAGTTTAGCTCTCTCTCCATTTCAAGAGATAGTAAATTTTTCGAGAGTTAGAATTTTTTTTCGAGAGAGAATTTTTTGAATGATAGAAATTTTGAGAATTGAAAGAACGAGGAAAGAGGTTGCATTCTAAGCTGAAGGTCAAAATTTTCAGAGGATTGCTTGGTTTTTTGGCAATAAAGACCAGATTTTCGAAGTTTACAATTAAATTGCCAGCTACAGAGTGTAATCCCGAAATTCGATGAATTGTTTTTTACCTTAGTCTTCATTTTATCTTCAAAAAATTCACTAAGTGTTATTACTCAGCTTGTTTTTTCATCGAATTTAACTTTCAACAAGCTGAAAGTTAGAATTTTCGTAAGAAAATTTTAGAGAAAATAATTAAATGTTTATTATATCCTCTTTCTCGCAAGTTGATGACCACTCCCGGAGGATTGTCAAAGAAAGCACCAATGAAGTTCACCACCAAGGGAGCCCAACAGGAGACAAAGATCACTTCCAAGTGGAAGAACATTGTAGATACGAACCTCGGACATGTGGACTTCAAAGAATTCAAGAAAAGGATGTATGGATTAAATGGACTTATGCCCATAGTGATTGCCCGCCGAATGATGCGCAATGGAATTGTCCAAGCTGCCGAATTTCCTCCAACAACCCAGTGTGTCGAATTAATGGTCAAATGTGCAAGACATTACAATCCACAAGAAAGACAAATTATAGCTCCTGATGGAAGAATTTTGGCACACATTGGAGAACCAACTATCCAAGAGACGTTTGGCATACCTAACCATGTTCGAACTTCATATAAAACGAAAGGGGAAGCCAAAAGAATCTTTGATGATCAAGCAGATCAATGTGCAACTCATATCAATAAAACATGGTTGGAAAAGCCAAGAGCTTCGGCTAAGAAAATGCCTAAGAAGTTGCGCAAGACAGACTTTAAGGAGGACTACGGTGACATTGTTTTGCTCCTGAACAGAATAATGGGCAATCCTCAAGGTGCCTATTTTGAAACTTGGATGTACTTTATTGAGGAAATTACTTCCGGAGTCAGGATGTTTAACTGGTCTAAAATGATCAGTGATAACATCCATGAGCAATTGATCAATCTTGAAAGAACGAAGTCATTTCATATGAGTTCCACCTATTATCCAGAGCCTATAAATATCCTAGATTGATATGCAAAGGTGTTGTCGGGAATGGAGAAAATCAATTCAAGGCGTATGAATGTTATCCTCAACTGCAACTATCTGCCAAATCCCATTTCAGAAGATCGTATGACGCATTCTTGATGTTCATCACAAGGATACTACAAGGGGGAACCCATCAGAGGCTGACACATGAAGCAAAGAGCCTTATCAACAAATATGGATCCTAGTACATCTAGTTTCCTAGATTCACTTATATCTGAATTCAAGGATTCACTGGGAATCTGTACAAGCTTCTTGTCTACCCCACCCACAGGATGATCCTGCTAGAGGCACTTAGGCAATTGGAGAATTTCCAAAATATCCAAAGGCCCAAACAGAAAGCAGCTGTTACTTTCCCATTCTTTATCGGGAACATGGAAGAATATTGTTCGTCTGCACAGGCAGCTGAAGGTGCTAGACTAGAAATGCAATGGTATCCGTTCACATCATACCGATCTCGAGCCAATTTTCATCCTCACCACCACATCAGAATTGTGAACGGAAGGAAATATAAATACTAAGTGGATCTCAAAGATTATTGGGCTAATGCCGCGGATGAATTTGATGTTAGGAAAAGATTTTGGTCCAGACTGCTTGTCAGCTTGATTAGAACGACAGAACTCTTCTGCATGCCAAACCAACTTGAAGATGATGGCGAATTTACAAAGCCAAGTTTTGATGAAAATAACCTCTTCCTCCCATGTGTTTGTAATGTCCCCATTTTTGGCGAGCATCAGAGTTCGTAAGATTAGCCTATCATGAGACCCTCGTAGGCTGATAGAGTGGTTAGAGGGTCGTTTGGGAGCTTGGCTTAGCTTCAGATTGTCAGGTTTTGATCAATTGGCTTTCGTTCGGGCTCATTCGGACATTTCTAGCATAAGTTGCTATTTTTAGCAGTTCTTGGCAGTCGGCGTGGGACCCCTGCTATTTTTAGCAGTATGGCTTTGGCAGTGTTCAGGATCACTTCAGTGTTCGTCAGTTTCAGACGGATCAGTCATCGGATGAATAACGAGGGAGATATTAATATTTAATTGTATTAATTAAATATTAATTATTGATGATTATAATATAAAGTTATAATATTAAATTATAACTTAAGTGATTCTATTTGAGGGGTTTGCCATCATCAGAAGGGGCCTAATTGATGATTATATTTTATTATTAAATTTTGGCTGAGACTATTGAAATAATAAAAGAATTAAAAGTCAAATATTTTAATAAACCCTATTATTGAGGAAATCGCACTTTTCAAGAGATAAAGGGTTTTGCCTTGGGAATTGTGCCATTATGAGATTATTGAGAATTGAAATTGATCAACTTTGATCTGAGCAAGAGACTTTAGGGTTTCAAGTTCGAATTCCTTGGGGAACGAGCCATCTCCATTGGAAGCAGTTCAGAGGGTGTGAAATAACACCTGATTTATTGCCAGCACAGAGGTTTCTTCATCCAGAGGAAATCATTGATCTTCAGAGATTATTCAACTACAGGGTTTCAGCATAGCTTTCATCCGGGAAGCATTTTGCAACAAGGGCGCATCATATTTGAGGGTTTAGACACAGTTTCCAAGAAGGCCGTACATTCTTTATTGCTGCTGTACCTGGCCGTACTTTGCTGCAGGCCGTACCTCTTTCCTTGGAGCCGTACTATAGTCTTCAGGAGAAACGCCTTCATTTAGGTCTTCTTTCTTCATCAGTTGGAGGCGCCTAGGCATTTGTGTCCAATCCAGAGCACCAGACGGAGGGAGAAGGAGTTTATCTGCTCAGCTGTACCATTTCATTTATTGCTGTATCAAAAACCAGGTTTCATAATTTTATTGCCTTTTACCTTGCATGTATCTGGAACATCATTGTAATCATTGCAGAAGTGGAATACATAGTCTGGCTTCAGTATTTGAGATAGATATTGATTTTTCAAGAGTTATATATTTTTATTTGAATTTATTTCCAATATCTTGCAAAATCGCAATTCCTTCATTTCATGTTAAAAACCCAAAAATCACAAAAAAATCAAAACTTCAGAAAAACATCAAAAAAACAGATAGTATCGGAAACAGAGGGAAACAGGGGTTTCTACAGTGGTATCAGAGCTAAATCCTGCCATCCTGAGGGTTTAGCCATCTTATGCAGCCAGAACAGTTGGGTCTTACCAGGTATTATACATGCAGACGTGCTCTGATTGACAGGCAACAGAGTTTGAGCAAGCAGCCGGAAAACATGGCTGACAGAACAGATAAACCTAGAACAGAGATTCTTCATAGTAACCGAGATCAGGATGATGCAGAGGTTTTGCATGCACTTAGAGATCTTCGTGCAGGTCAACGGCGGTCAAATGGTGTATTACAGCAGTTGGCAGTTGCACTTCAGAGATTGGGTACTCCGAGGAGACCGTCACCACATCGTGACGATGACAGGAGTGATGCAGGTTCACGGAGAGCCCCTAGGACAGTGTCACGGATGGCAGATAGGCCTACTAGGCCCACTTTCACGAGACAGGAGCCCGATGAGGCTATGGCAGGTGTGAAGCATGAGGGTTTGTTCGCAGGTACACTTAGGGCAGCGAACGACGAGTGGGAGTTAGCACCACCTGAGGCCAGCGAAAGGATTACCATTGATAGAACACCACAAAACACAGAAAGAGAAGTGATTAGCATGTTCCAGGAGTATAGCATTCTACCTCAGAAAATTAAGAAGGAACTCCCTTTCATGAGTTACATGGATTTGCACCCGAGTCTTTGCCATAAGACAGAGTTTGCAAGAAAGAAATATCTTACTATAGCTCATGAGTTGTTTACACAGGAAAAGGATAGGGAATCTACACACCAGGATGATACAACTCTTCATCAGAATGATTTGGTATCATCAAATTCCTATGAAGAATGCAGAAATTTATGTGATGAATTTGATAGAAGTGCTGATTTGATTCAAGAACACACTAGCACAGCTTTGGGTAATGATTTACCTACATCGTCCTTGCAAGAGGTGACCTAAGGAGTTTGTACCATGGAGGCTACTTCTGATTTGTATGACAGCGATAAGGGAACTTCGCGTGAGCATGAGATAGCAGCGATTTCACGTATGCAAAGTAATCCTATTGAGTTGTCACATGAAGGGACTCAAGAATTGGGTACTAGTGATGCATTTGGTGTTGAGAATTTATGTCATGGTGAGTCTGATTTTCCGGATCAGACCTTTGAAAACAAGCTAGAAGATTCTTATGTTGATATGGAATCCCAGGATCATGCTTTGGATGGGCATGCAGATACTTTGGGAGTAGAAGCGTGTGAAAATACTGTCATACCAGCAACTTCTACCGTACCAGTTGAGCCATCCTTTGAGGTACAAAGCAGCAGTACCTTAGATGTTGAGGTGTGCATGGATGAAAGCACACATGATGCTGCTTATCATGAGGTGAGTGATGACGAATCAGCGTCATATCATAGTGCTTATTGTGAACCGGAAAACTTGTATGGGGGTTGTAAGCTTCAGAATCTTCATCATTTGGTTGGGAAACTACAAGTGAATGACAATATGATTGCCACAACCCTTGAGCATTTTGATGTTGCTCGTCAGATGTTGGCTACCTATGGTTGGAGCCCTTCTTCGACAGATGAACACAGTGATAGTGGTTTTTCCCTTGCAGAGATACGCGCACTTCGAGAAGCAATTGGAATGATGAAACAAAACTACCTAAAACTACTTGCAGACAGGGATTTCCTTCTCGAGTGGGATTGCATTTGTTATGATGCATTGAAGGGGAAAGAGGAGCAGATCAATGAGCTCACTCACGAG
Source organism: Sequoia sempervirens (assembly GCA_007258455.2). NCBI lineage: Eukaryota > Viridiplantae > Streptophyta > Pinopsida > Cupressales > Cupressaceae > Sequoia > Sequoia sempervirens. Next base: position 80,338 of record VDFB02096508.1, on the reverse strand, counting down.
TTTGAGGTGACTATGGACTCATTGCAGAGCACCCAGTTGGCTCTTCAAGAGTCACAGTTACAGATTGACAAGCTTACCGTGGCGTTGAGTTTGGCACAATCTTCACCATCTTTTGATATGGTTCAGTTTTCCATGGCAGCGGTTGGTGAGGAGCATACACCCATGGTCCATAGCAGTGATGGATATGTTGAGGATGTGGTTACATCCATCATGGTCACAGGAGCAGTTGATATAGATAGGATGAGTGCACTAGATGAGAGTTGCAGTGAGCCACGCGTCGCACCAGGTTCTCTTGAGATTAGTCCCATGATAGGTGAGGCAAGGCAGATCATTGATAGTTCCTGTGACATGGTTGTTGATTCACTAGAGAGTTGTGTGACAACCCTCGACACTTGTCCATCTTCACAAAAGATATTCAGAGTCTCATCCAGTTGGGAGATTGGTACTTATGTTGATTTGTTTCCCTCTCCTGGAAGCAAATCACTCATTTCATCCGATGCAGTTGACTATGATCGGCAGCTGGTTGAGCCAAGTCAGGAGTACAATTCAATTTATTATTCCAGCGATTCAGAGATGGATGATTCAGATCAGTATGGAGTGATTGTGCAGTTTGTGAATAATCCATTATTTGAATTTGATGGTGGTTTGATCTATGACAACCCACTCTTCGAGTTGGACGCTGATCGTACTCTTGATATTAGTTCTGGGTTGGGTGATGATCGTAGTGTTTGGGATTGTTCCAGTGCATCGCGATTCCAAACAAGACTCACAGAGGAGTTTAATGGGGTGTACACGGTGAGGAGTGCTTATAGCTTTTTCTTTGATCCACCTGTACATGATTCGTATTCGATGCACAATTCTTGTGCACAGGGTGATTCTCTTGGTGCAGTCGAGGGGAGTAATTCATTACTGTGTGCAGAGTTACTATCTTCACAAGATGGGATTAGCAGCTGCAAGTACTCGACTCAGTTGTTTGTGGAGTATTACTTGTAGGGACAGCAGACAGTTATCCATCATGTCGATATGTATTTAACAGGGCTTGCTACTTCTCTGTCGCAGATTTTTTCATATGAGTACATGGTTTCAGGGCGACTATGGTGTTAGTTGGCATGATGGCTTGGACAGTTATCACATCTATGAGGGTTTAGCAGAGGACAGGGAGAGATTCAGGGTAGCAGATGCTTCTAGAAGTTTTTATCTCTGCATGACAGGTGGATGTGAATTCATATTGTATTGGGATCCCGGTGGCGACAACTTTGGCACCGAGTTTTTGATGGGTCCCATTGGGTTACTTCACTATTCTCAGCATGGTGAAGTTGGAGGCAGTAGAGCGCAGTGGCAGTCTGAGGATGACAGTCACGACAGACTTTCACTCTGGGTTTGGGATCCAGGGATAGCTTGCACAGTTGAGTTTTGTTGATGCTATGGGAGACAGTTCGTGATGTGTGGGACATTTCACAGTTTTTCATTTGGGCCTCCCGAGGATTGGAGTTTCTTTGCAGTGGAGATTGCTTGGGGACAAGCAATTTCAGGGAGGGCGGACTGTAATGTCCCCATTTTTGGCGAGCATCAGAGTTCGTAAGATTAGCCTATCATGAGACCCTCGTAGGCTGATAGAGTGGTTAGAGGGTCGTTTGGGAGCTTGGCTCAGCTTCAGATTGTCAGGTTTTGATCAATTGGCTTTCGTTCGGGCTCGTTCGGACATTTCTAGCATAAGTTGCTATTTTTAGCAGTTCTTGGCAGTCGGCGTGGGACCCCTGCTATTTTTAGCGGTATGGCTTTGGCAGTGTTCAGGATCACTTCAGTGTTCGTCAGTTTCAGACGGATGAGTCATCGGATGAATAACGAGGGAGATATTAATATTTAATTGTATTAATTAAATATTAATTATTGATGATTATAATATAAAGTTATAATATTAAATTATAACTTAAGTGATTCTATTTGAGGGGGTCGCCATCATCAGAAGGGGCCTAATTGATGATTATATTTTATTATTAAATTTTGGCTGAGACTATTGAAATAATAAAAGAATTAAAAGTCAAATATTTTAATAAACCCTATTATTGAGGAAATCGCACTTTTCAAGAGATAAAGGGTTTTTCCTTGGGAATTGTGCCATTATGAGATTATTGAGAATTGAAATTGATCAACTTTGATCTGAGCAAGAGACTTTAGGGTTTCAAGTTCGAATTCCTTGGGGAACGAGCCATCTCCATTGGAAGCAGTTTAGAGGGTGTGAAATAACACCTGATTTATTGCCAGCACAGAGGTTTCTTCATCCAAAGGAAATCATTGATCTTCAGAGATTATTCAACTACAGGGTTTCAGCATAGCTTTCATCCGGGAAGCATTTTGCAACAAGGGCGCATCATATTTGAGGGTTTAGACATAGTTTCCAAGAAGGCCGTACATTCTTTATTGCTAATGTACCTGGCCGTACTTTGCTGCAGGCCGTACCTCTTTCCTTGGAGCCGTACTATAGTCTTCAGGAGAAACGCCTTCATTTAGGTCTTCTTTCTTCATCAGTTGGAGGCACCTAGGCATTTGTGTCCAATCCAGAGCACCAGACGGAGGGAGGAGTTTATCTGCTCAGCCGTACCATTTCATTTATTGCTGTATCAAAAACCAGGGTTCATAATTTTATTGCCTTTTACCTTGCATGTATCTGGAACATCATTCTAATCATTGCAGAAGTGGAATACATAGTCTGGCTTCAGTATTTGAGATAGATATTGATTTTTCAAGAGTTATATATTTTTATTTGAATTTATTTCCAATATCTTGCAAAATCGCAATTCCTTCATTTCATGTTAAAAACCCAAAAATCACAAAAAAATCAAAACTTCAGAAAAACATCAAAAAAACAGACAGTATTGGAAACAGAGGGAAACAGGGGTTTCTACAGCGTTGGTCAAAACCAGAATCGCTGACTTGGACACCTTTATGAGGCCTATCACCAAGTATTCACAATGGTGGGTAGACCAGCAGATCATAGACCTGCGGTAGAAGGGTATGCCTTTGACATACACTCTGATGGGCGAATCAAAATCTTACTCTTCTAATGCTGGAGCAAGCCAAGGAGATGAGCCAATTGAAAGCTCAAATCCTAAGAAAAGGAAGGAAGCGAAGGGAAAAGAAATTGCAAATGAAGGACCTGCTAGGAAGTAGCAGAAACTGGAGCCTCTCCGTTCTGCCATCTCCGCGAATGTGAATGAACTATTAGAAATTGATGAATCTCTTGCAGATATAAGGATTCCCTCTCCTATCCCTGTTCAGCCTGAAGAGGATGAGCCTCCATCACCCACGGACATCAAGGTTTTAGAGTCAGACAATGAGGTTGACGTTTTGGACGAGTTTGAAGAAGGGATGATTTCAGCCTTGAGAGGAATCCAAGAAATCTAGGTCGTGCAGGACGTTCAGGAAGAAGAAGATACTGCGCAGCCAACTATTCCTGATTGGTTGAAAGAGAGATTGAAAATAAAGGAGCCTGAAAAACTTCTAGAAGAAGATGGCATGGCCGATTTCATGGCCAGATTGGAAGTAGTCAGTGCAAAAAAGCCTTCCAAAACCTTCTCTACCATTCAGAGAGATGAAGCTGGGCATCGTACAGTCCAAGTTGCTATACCAAAAGTTGACAAGTCGAGGGAAGAGATTCCTCCCCAGGAGTACGCCATCACCACTGTCGATTTAGGCCCTACCACAAAAGGAGAGGAGATGGAAGAGTTGGATAATTTTGTTGCCACTATCAAAGCAAGGCTAGAGAAGGAGATAGTAAAGAAAAAAGAGTATAAACGAGAGGTTGAATGACTCAAGGAGAAGAATATAGCCAAGGAGACTAAAGAATGGCTAAGTAGCAACAGACAAGAGGTGGCCGTATTTGCAGAAAGACTGGCATTGGCATATGGGCAAACTTCTTCTTTGCTCTCGAGAATTGCAACGTTGGCAAAAGCATGGGATAATGCTCAGGATGTTCTAGACAGAATCCTTCGCTGTCTCAAAGTGCTTAAAGGAGTCTTGAAGCAAGAGCTGGTCAACGAAAAAGTAATTGCACCAGGTGCAACTTATGATTTCGGCAGTTGGTACATGACACTGATCATACGAAGTGAAATCATAGAAAAGATTAAGGCAGATACAATCCGAATTGAGAAGACAAAATAAATTTGGGAGAATATTCTAGCTGTGGCTGCAGATGCGCTGGAAAAGGACACTGTATGAGCAAACAACCTGCAGTTTGAAAACCTGAAGAGCAAAATTCAGGAAATCTTCTTCACCACTAGGCCTTTCTGCAAGCAAAATTTGACTAAGGCAGCTGACTTCCTATTCATCTTTCGCAATTTCCAGCAACAGGAATCAGAATGGGAAGATACTTTTGTCGAATGCTCGGATGATCTCGATCTGTTGGAATTCAGGTTCAATGCACTGCCACTTGTCACGATCGAAGAGGTTGACATGATAGTTTCTAAATTCATCCAGTATACTGCAACCAAAGAGGATAAGGATGCACCTCCTCAAGAATAGCTCTTCACTCCAGTTCACTGCCTGTTATCTCATTGTGTTTTAGGAAACCCTAATTAGGGTTGTTTATTTTTAATCTCTGCCATTGATTCCAAATTAATCTCGGCTGTTCATTGTACTCCAGGAACTCTATATAAACCCTCTCTCATTCTCTCATTGCATATAGAAGAGTATAGGAGGAATAGGAAGAATAAGAAGAAGAGATACAAATAGAGATAGAGCATAGTTAATAAGAGAGAAAGAGTTTATGAAATTGTTGCAAAAGACTATTTTTGATAATAAAGTTCATGATGCATGAGATGCTTTGAATTCTTTCATTGTCAAATGGTTGCATGGGTACATACTCCTCTTCCTCATTGAATAGATTTGAGTTAAAATTTCTTTTGGATGTATGTTAGTGAATGATAGATTGATCGTAAAGATTAGTGAAACTTTGCTCATACTTTCTTTGGATGGATGATTTCTATTCAATGCGTAAAGTTAGACTGAGCTTTTAATGTGGAAGCTTCATTGTATTACTTCCGATGATGTTGTTCGTAGTAAGAAAATTTTAAGTACAAATTCCCAGAAGATTGCACTTGCTTTGTGTAGTTTTCGTATTTTGTGGCGAAACAAAGTATTGTTATTTGGTTTCATTCAATCTTTACTGTCTCTTGAGTTCATAGGAATAGTATAGGATTCTTCAACCCTTACTCTTTTTTTTTAATTTTTTTGTCTGAAATTCGAAAATCCCAAAAAAAAAATATCACTGCATCTAGGTTTTGGCTTTCTAAGTGACTTGCTGAAGTAAATCCCTTTGTGTTACCGGCAAAATTACATCTTCCACAGAGCTTATCCACACTCAACTTACGAAACATTGGAATTGTTGTATGATTTTTTTGGCAATCTTAGCATACTAGTCAGTTTTTCAAGAGAGAATAGAGTGTCTTTGGATTCTTTATTCTAGAGTGCTTGGTGAGTCATAAAACACACATCAACACAGAATTGGCGCTAGAAGGAGGCCACAACCAATGACAACAATTTACTTTAAAAGTAGACAAGATGCAGGATGGTGTTGCCGCATGAATTCCCTTTCGATATACTTGTTGAGCAACCATATCAACCACCAACCAACGACAACAATTTACTTTAAAAGTAGACAAGATGTAGGATGGTGTTGCCACATGAATTCCCTTACGATATACCTGTCGAGCAACCATATCAACCACCGACCGACATTATTGATCAGTTATACACACTAGCTTGGAAGTCGCAAACAGATTGTGCCCAATTTGGCCAGACAAGTGGTGTCCTTGCTAGAGAAGAAGAAAAGGGATGAAGAATTGAAGAAGCAATTCAGAGAGATTTGATTAGACAAAAGATTGATTGTCTAAAGCAAGTTTTTGATGAGATAGAATGATCAGTTGCCAACAGTTCATCCTCAACAAATCCGAGTATTCCTACTAAGATGAAGGATGGTGCTCCCGGCCAATGTTCCTAATCCAGATCAAGAACCCCAACCAGTATTGCTACCAAATTTGGGTTTTCACGACAAACAAGAAGACGTTATCACCGAACTATTCAGCGTTGCATGGCAAGTCAGAAGAAACGCTCCTGATTGGTTTCGTATGCGTTTTGTCCTCGAAGAAGGAGAAGAACGAGTACAACGTATTGATTTCAATATTCAAAGAGACCGTCGTGTGGAAAGATTCGAAGCTCTTCAGCGACAATAGAACCGACAAGCCAACCAACAAGCAAAACATCAAGTTAATCCACAAGCAAGCCAACAAATTCCACAACAAGTAAATCAGCAAGCTCCTGAAGCAACTCCCGCACGTCCTCAACAAGATTAAGACACACTGGATCAGATTGGATCTTTCTTAGCAGATCGATTTCAAAGAGTCACAAGATCCACTCCAAATTCTTTCAAAGAATTCGTGGAATTTTCACCCTAGAGAAACAAGCAAAAAAAGAAAACAAAAGCTTCACAAGGAGAAACATCCAGTGCAGTTAGCCATAGCGAAGAAGTACCAATTGTGGAAGATTCTTCCGGATTATTCCACACATTGCAGCCAAACGTTACTCATCAACAAGTTCCACCAATCCAAATAGCCCAACCGAACATTCCAATGGCTTGGCATCCGCAGAACGCGTCGCCCCTCACTACTTTTGCTGACTATCATGATATGCCTAAGAATCCAGAGCATTTTTGCTCCAAATTCCAAGTTGGTGACATGAACCGGACAATTGACAAACATATCAAGATTTTTGAGGACACTCTCCAGAACCGAGATATTCAGCACGAAGATGTAGCATGCCGATTATTCCCATGCTCTTTAAGAGAGGAAGCATATTACTGGTATGTGAATTTGCCAGTCAATTCGATCCGAACATGGCAGCAACTAAAGGAAGCCTTCTTGGCAAAATTCGGATTGCCAACCACACCAGCTGAACTTTACTGACAATTTGTTGAAGTGAAAAGACAAGAGCATGAGCCAATCAGTACCTTCAACAACAGATTTCATAAGGCATACACAAGGTTACGAGATCCATATCAGTTGAATGATGCCGCAGCATTGCCAATATATTATGCTGCCCTGGATAGTCTTACGTCCATGTTTGTAAGAAGGGCCAACCCAGTCCCAGCTGACCTCAAAGGAGCGTATGCCGAGGCAATTAAAGTTAATTCTGATTTAGGCATGAATGTTGTTGGACCACTCAACCATTTGGGATACGCTGCTATGCCAAACCAAATAGCGGGAATCAACCAAGCATTGACCCATCACACGCCAATTATGAAACCCATTCTGCCCCCAAATAATCAATTGGTGATTCACCTAGGAGGTCCAATTTCTCAAGCACAACCTTCCCAGCCAGTATATCTACAAGGTACAATAACGTCCACCAGGACACAAGAAGAAAAAGAAGAAATGAAAGAGTCGATTGAACAAGTGAAGAAATTATCTACTAAAGTAACTCACCTGAGAAATCAAAACAATCAGCTCCATAGTATGCAAAGAAATTCTCAAGGATACCAAGGTAATTATCAAAATTACCAAGGTCAATCAAGCAATGCTCAAGGCTATTGTAACAATAATCAAGGATATCAAAAAAGGGTATGGAATACTGGACCAAATAATGGAAGCTTGCCGTCTCCACTTGATAATCCGACGACTCAAGAAAACCATCCAACCAAGAATATACTTCTCACTGAGTCAGCTTTGTCAAGATGGTGTCAACTGCACAATACTAATCAGCATTCTGAGACACAATGCCAAGAATTTCAACTAGGAGCTGACATTTTCCAAAAGGAAATACTGAAAGAGACACCAGATGATCCATCCACCGCTATAGTTCCCGTAGTAAAATATGATCAAGCTTTAGTTTTGGAAGATTTCACATTTCCACCGCAATTTGAACAATATCAAGCACCTGATCAATTTGGAAGATTTCCACCAGCATCGGCAAATGGGCCAGTGGAGGCACCACCTTCCATATACTCATACACAGTGGCTGATGGACCTATTGAAGACACGACCAATTATTACTTCCCACCGTTAAACAACAGTGTGTTGGTCGAAGGCATAAAAGAAGTTTAGGCGTTTCAGTAGACAGGCAATAATCCACCAAAGGTTTATTACAGGAAGAATCAGGATCCTTTGACCTCTATTCCTCCACACAATTTCCAAACACCTCCACATCCAAACACAAGCAATAACCCGCCTCTTCCGAGGGACGCGCCTCAGTACAAGCAAAGCAATAACGCTAATAGTTCCACTAATAGCTCTCCTCCCTGTTGGTGTACGTTTTATCATCCACCGAACACACAGAATAAAATGTCCAAAGACACTCTATCCTCTCTTGAAAAACCACCGCATATGCTAAGATTGCGAGAAGATCATATGGCGATTCCAAGGTTTCTTTTGTCAAGTCTTGACGTGTGGATAAGCTCAATGGGCGTTGTGATTTGCTAGTAATAAACAAGGGGACTTACGTTAAAGAAATTTTCACAAGTTTGGGACTTAGGCGGATTTATCATTAAAGGCTCTCTTCAATTAGGACTTCAATTTGGATCTCAAAAAAAACAGCAAAAAGATAAGGGTTTAGGGGGATCTATTCTATGCCTAGGAATTTGAGAGACAGTAAAGATTTAGGCGAAAGGAAATAACCGCACTTTGTTTTGCCTCCTACAGGACAACATACGCAAAATGGGTGCAATCTTCAAGGGGTGTGATAATGATTTTCAAATCTCGAACGAGACTGAAGTTATGCTTCCACAATTATAAGCTCAGGTTAACTTTACGCATCGAATGCAAATCATCCATTTGAAGGAAGTATGAGCAACACTTCACCATTGAATCCATACGATCAATCTCTCATTCACTTAACCAATTTTCAAAAGCAAATTCTACGTAACGTAATGCTAACTCTAATCTATGGCGGAAGAAGATATGCAACCTCACTTACTATTTGACAATAAAAGTTATTCAAAGCAAATCATGCATAAGAGCTTTTATTATTCAAAATAGTCTCAATGCAACAATCTCATATACTGTCTCCACACTTCTACAAATGAGGGGCGAGCTCAATTTATAGGCTCCCCAATTACAATTCAATGGCCAAGATTGATTTAGGATCAACGGCTGAGATTACAAAATAAAACCCTAATTAGGGTTTGTCACTTTTGACCAATGAGAAAATTATATTCGAGGACACTTGTCCTTTTTGCTAAATATAAATCAACAATAAAATAGAAAGTTGTCGCATGTTGATTTGGAACAATTTGATTGGTTGGAAGATGACGAGGCGCCACCTCAGCGTGCTGGATGCCTTCCTTGGTTGCTTCTTTTCTCTTCCACGCGCTTGCCTTAGAATATTTTCCTTTCCGATGACTCTGTCCTTTGCGCTTGTTCCTTCCTAGCTTAGATCTTGGAGCTCCTTTTGAGACTTTGATTTCTTCTTCTTTCCTGTACTGGAATCTTTGAGGTCTGGAAGTCTCCCCTTGGAGCAGGTGTCTGGACTTGAAGTTGGTTGCTTTGAACTTCCTCCTGCTTGAACTGGGTTGATGTTATTCCTCTGGATTTCCTCTCTGAATTCTCCAATTTGTGTCGAGAAATTGTCTAAGTATGAAAATTTGTTTAGAACACTCTCTTTGTCACCATCTGATTCTGATTGGAAGCTTGTCTTTAATTCTTCAGGAGATGAAACCCTTCAAGAAGTTGCCCGGATTGCTTGAATAGGTCTGGGATTGCAGATGAAATCCTTCTAAGATGTCTGAATATTCTTTCAAGTGTCTTGAATTTGAAGAAGAATGCCTCTGTGCTTTCACCATGATGGAGGAAATTGGAACTTTCTCTGTGAAGTATTTCCCATACTTAGCCAAATTTTGGCTATTTAGTTTCATTTTGTAACTTAGCCAAGATTTTGGATGAACTTTTCCTGTGGATTTGTCTTCAATTCTGAATTTGGCTTGTGCTATGTAGGACAAATTCCATCTCTGGACAAGGATCTTATTCATTTCCTCTTTACTCCTCTTCATCCTTCCTATTTTCTGTCCAACACTTAGTGAATTCTTCTCCCCAAGGTATCAACACTTAGCCAATTTTCTCATCCTCTCCTTGGGCGGACTTCACATGAGCTTGGACGTTTTCTCTCTCGGCCTAAGTCGGACTTCAAGCCACTTTGGATAAACATCTTTGGGGAAAAGTCGAACTTTCTCTAGTGCTTACCATCTTTTCTCTTACACTGGGGCGAACTTTCTCAACACTTTGACATTTCTTTTCTTGGTCTAGGTCGGACTTTGCATCATGTTTGCCATTGTACTTGGCGGATCTTATGGATGTTCAAACATACCTTCTCCAAGCAAAGTCGGACTTTGTAAAGGTTTGGACATGATGTGCTTGGGAAAAGTCAGACTTTCTTGTGTCGTCCACCCATTGAGCAAGGTCGGACTTCACTAGTGCCTTTCCAAATTTTTTTGAATTTTTTTACTTAGCCAATTCTTTGAGTTTCTTTGGCTGGGCGGACTTCATCAAGCCTGGGACAAGTGCATGGCGGACTTTGAGAACTTCTTGCCAAGAGATAGGTCGGACTTTCCACTAAGCTTGCCATTTTTCATCTCCCTTCAGGCATTTCATGCCTTAGAATATTTTCCATCATGATTGAAGGCGGATTTTGGACTGTCTTGGACACTTCTCTAGGTGGACTTTGCACTTGTCTTGGACATCCACCCTTGGGCAGACTTTGCTTCATGCTAGACATCTTCACCTTGGGCGGACTTGAAGCTTGCCTTTCCATCCATTATTTTGTCCAAGGCATTTTATATTTTTAAGTATTTGGAAATAAATTATTAAAATATTAAAATATTTTAATTTATTTCCAACCCATTCGTGTTGGACCCATGGCTATTTCGATCTTTCTCCTTTTTTCCTTGGCTAAAAGTTTATTTTCCAAATTTATTCCAATTTTTGTCTAGCCATGTTAAAATTCTAGCCATTTCGTCGACAAATGTTATGCCAGATCCTTATTTTCTCCTGCCATGGCGAATTTTAAACTGTGCTGGGCACATTTTCTTATGCCAAAATCAAATTTTCTCTCGCTCAGACAAATTTTTTCTAGGCAAAGTCCTTGTCTGGATGTCTTTATTAGGCGAAATTCCGTGATGTTTGACAAATTTTTATCTCCCTTAGCCAAGGGCAGACTTTCCTTGACTCTTTGCCTTGTGCATTTCTCTCTGTATACTTGGCCAACTTTATCAAATTTTCTCCAGACTTCTAGACTTAGGCGAATTTTTTAACCTTTCTTCTCTTCTCATGTTAGGCGAACTGCGTTTTTTTCTTTGCCATGTCCCAAGCGGACTTTCCAAGGTCCTTTCCATTTATCGTCAAGGTATGGCAGACTTTCCTTAGCACTTGCCTTTCAAATTTAGCACTTTACCTCTTGAAAATGTTACAATACTTGGCCAAAATTTCGATTTTCCATCCTTTAGGCCTCTATACTTAGGCAAATTTTCGAATTTCTATCTCAAGGCACCAAACACTTAGTGAAATTTTCAATTTTTTCTCTTTATAGGCCATGGCGAACTTCCCAAATGTTTGGCCAAGTGAAGGGCGGACTTTCCAAGGTCTTTGCCATCTTCCTTAATGGCTTGGGCGGACTTTCCAAGGTCTTGGCCAAAGCTAGGCGGGGTCTGGAAATTGTTTGTCAAGTCCCACTTTTTAAGGGCCGACCTCAAAGACGTCATGCCATCCTTTCTTACGTCCCACTTTTTAAGGGCTGGCTTCAAACAAGTCTTTGCCATTCTTTCTTACGTCCCACTTTTTAAGGGCGGGCTTTATGATGGCTAATCCTTCCTTCTTGATGGCGAACTCTCCAATGGCTGAACATGTTCTTTTGAAGGTGAATTTTCCAGACTTAGACATAATTTCATCATGTATTCTATGCTCTTTTGGATGATTTTTGGTGATTTTTAACTCAGATCTGACTGATTTTTCGATGATTTTTCCAGAATTTGATGCTTTTGGGGTTGATTTTCCTCAACTTTTTGCTTGCTTTTCCAGATTTTTCACTTGATTTTTCAGTTCTCTTTGATTTTTCAATGATTTTTCGATTTTTTGGTTGATTTTTGGATCTAAAGATGGAAAGTTGACTCGTTGACCAGGGTTGACTTTCTAAAAATAGAAAAAGCAAAATCCCTAAAAAATAGGGAACCCCGTTTGGTCCAAAAAATGCCAAAAGTGAAAAAACGAAAAAGCAAAAAAGCAGATTCCCTAAAAAATAGGAAGCGTCAGAATTGGTCCAAAGCACAGGCGATCCTCGTCTCCTGGGCCTTCTGAGCCCTTCCATGACGTTTACGCATTGATTCAAGCATGGATTATTGACTTGGCTCGAATGACTCTCAGAAGACTGACTTGAAACTCTCAAAATGATGACCCCATTGTAAAAAGACAAGTGATAAGCAATTGCGACGCCAAGGCAAAAAACAAAAACAGGGGGTCCCCATTTGCAATGGGGTGATGTGTGAAAAGGTCACAACACTCCCAAAGATGAATTGAAAAGATTAAGTTAGTATGTGACCAAGGAGGTGAGGAAGATCAAGGCGAGTGTGTCATTGTTCGAACGGATGAAAGTACCAGAGATAAGAAATACATTCCTTGATAGCCTGAAGGACCAAGCACAAGATTCAACCAACACTATTTAGAGGGCTACAAGTTCTACAAATAATGTAAATTTTGTTCAAGATGAACAGTTCCAAGAACCACCTCAGACAGTAAATATTGCTCAAGGATCTTGAAGTTCTAAAGCAACTCGAGGCTTATATGAAGTAAAAGAAGGCATAGAAATGCCAAGTCAATAGATAACCAAAACTGAGCAGGCGCGCCGAGGTTAAAAAGAACATAAGATAGAAGAACATTCCACAAAAGAAATGGAAGCTCCCCAAGCTAAGAAGAATAATAAGACAAAAGTAAAAGAGGCAAAAGCTGGAATGCAGAAAGGGAGCCCTGTGATCTTGTATCAAGGGAAAGATGAGCCAGCTCCTTTCCTTATTTCCCTCCGGATTTTCAACAAACTCCTGCACAATTGTCTGATCGACTCTGGAGCATCCAGTAATGTCATGCCATTAGCTGTATGTCATGCTTGATATGAAGGTCTTCTTCTGACCCTTCCCAAGGAGCTCTCAAGCCAAGACACAGTAGTATCTTTACTAACTTCCTTGGGAGGTACAATTGCAATTTCTTCATCATCTTCAATATCTAGGTCAATGTGGATTGGTGAAGACCTTGTCAGTGGTATAGAATCATGTGCTACGGGCGCTTCTTCTGTCTCCTTCTGAGGTATAGGCTCTTCTGGAGGAGCTTCTGCTTCAACCATTGATGGCTCCTGTATGACTATACCTAAGAAGTCTAGCCTCCTTACATTTTTGGTCGACCTGCTGCCCTTTACACCATCTTGAGACTGACTTGTGCCTTTCCCTTTTGATTGTGCTCTGGAAGAGGAAGGAAGTGATGGTTGTACCCTTGGCGGCTCTGCTACTGGTATGGATTTCTTCCTTTTGAGAACTAGGAAGACCTTGCTATGTTCGAGGACTTTCCTCGTCCTTTCTTTGACTGAGAGGGATTCCTTATTAGCCCAGTTGACTTGAGGAAGGGGCTGATCTTCAATTCTCTTCCGGGCATACATTGGGAGTAACACATCCTCATCATCATTTGACAATCCTTCGATATCCTCTGATAGGTAGTCTTTCATTTGGTGAAGAGTGAGCCTACTATAATTGCACCTCCGCACCTCAAACTCATCTATACAATTGGCCCAAAAATCTTCAAGGGCAGATATGTGAGCATAGTTTCTCTCAAGTCGGCCAGCGTAGATGCCATGAGGGTCATAAGATCGTCTCTCGCTATAAGGCTTGAGACCAAGTTTGTCTAACTCATCTCCCATGGTTTTAGCATCTGTTGCTGTCCTGCATATATGGATTCCCAGTCCCAATGGAAAATTGAGGACGGGTTTCTTTCTATTCCTCAAAAATGCGTGGACATCATGTGCCTGCCTTAAGAACTCCATGAAGACAACTACGCCTAATCGGTACCTTGGTAGCATGAGTGGGGCGCCTGCATAGCCATAGACTCCGAGATAGGTGAAAGTAGGAAATTGTATGAACCAATCCGCCCATTCCGCCATCACTGCCCTGGCAGTTGAAGAGATACTAGTAGTGATGCAGAGAATGGATGAGCCTATCCTTGAAGAGATACTGGCAGTTGAAGAGATACTAGGGTGAATGAGCCTATCATCTCAAGGGGAATGGATGTGCAATTCATTGTCCAGGTCCCGCACTGTGTACATCAAGAAAGCCTCATTCACCCTCTTGTAGTGATGCAATGACTTCGTGAATTCCAATTGAGGATAGTAGTTGTAGATACGTTGTACGCTTAGTGATCCCTCGATGTTCAATCCTCTGAATTGACCTTGGTAGGCCACTAGGTAGACTAGGTAAGAAACCATATAGAACTCATGAATCTGGAAATATTTTGTTATTTGTTGGTGGAGGCTCTCATTGATCAAGGTGGCCCAATCATAGTACTCAGTCTTTTTCATGATATGGGGTATAGCATAGAACATCCAAGGCTGAAACTTGGTAGCATCTTCTGATCCAATGACCTTGTTGAGCAGGGTGATTATGATAGCAATCTCATCTTTGAACAGTCCTCACTCGACGTTCTTAGGCAGAATCTTGTGTTTTTCCTTCATCCACCTTTGTGCAATCTTCTTGTACTTGTCCTTGTGCATTTCCCATATCCTCTCACATTCGCCCTTTGAGATAGTGACACTTTCAGGCCAAGGGGAATGAAGAAACATTTTTCGATCATGTCGGGCTTCAAACTACAAATCAATCTGCCATAAACTAATTGAATCTCCCTTGTAGCCGGGTTGTAATGATTGATGCAAGTGATTACGAACTAAAGACTTTGAACTAAGATAGGAATAGACGCTGCTACAAGAAGTACAGAGTGCCCCAAGTTTTTTATGGTAGTGTTGCCTGTGCTCTCCAAAGCGTGTAGATCAAACATCGGCTTGATGTGATGCAAGTCCGTCTCAACTATTTTGATGAAATCATGGTAGAGAGCTGATTTGGTCTTGAAATCATTAGGAGTGTATTCCATTTCGAAAACCTTGAAGAATGACTGTAAACTCACTTAGGTTAAGACAAGTTTTGAACAACTTACTAATTTTAGAATGCTGGTTTTTCTTCCTCAAATGGACAATTTTTTGAAAAATTTTCTAAGATATGGGTTTTGCTCAGAATTTCGTTGCAAGAAAACCCAGATCATCCGTTTTTTGAAAATTTTGAATTTAGACTGAAAAAAGCAGCAAACCCTAATTTCTTCAATTTTTCACGAAAAAAGTTGGCACCTGGGTTTTGTTCAGAATGTAATTAGAAATGGACCAAGTGGATAAGATTTGAAAAACACTGAGGGCTGATCGAAAAAGCAGCCTACCCTAAAATTTGAAATTTTCTTGAAAAAAAGCTGTGATATGGGTTTTTTTTAGAAGATTGTTTTGAGAGGACCAAGATGATCAAAAACTGAATATACTGAAGATTTCATTGACATGCAAATAAAAAGCAGCTACTGCAACTTGAGAAAATTTCTTGAAAAAATCTTCAAAAGAATGAGATGACAAGACCCAGATGGCTAAAAATTGAAAATCTTGGCCTCCTTCAAAAATTTGATCTTCTAGATGAAAAAGCATGAAAAAGCAAGGCCTTATGCTGCTGGTCTGAAAATTTTGATGAAGAATCAGCAAACTTGAGTTCTTGAATCTTGAAAAATTTCTCCAAACTTGCTGCTCCAACTTTCTCCTTGGAATGCTACCTGCAATAATGATGAAAATTGCTTTGAAGAGGTGTATTTAATAGACTTAGGGTTTGAAATAGGTCTGCTTTCTTTTGCTTTAATCTTCAGAATTCCTAAAATTGGCCTGTTCAATGAACTTGGACATTCTCTTCATCTCACAATTTTGAAATTTGTTGAAATTTTTGAAAATTTCACTAAGGCATTGAAAGTTGGGTGCCCTTCTTGGCTAGGGGGGGCCATTTGCTTCAGAGTTAGCCATTTTTCTGAGTTTTCAACTTTTCTTCCATTTTGACCCCCTACTTTGATCCTGATTTCTAGATGTTCAGTTGATCCAGTGGACGAGCTGAATGATTCATCGTGAAGCTCAACTGAATCTAGAAAGATCGTTTTGGAGGCATCTTCAACTAGAAACTTCGTTTAAGCCTTCAAAATCATGGGAGCCTATCCTCTCCAGGGGCGCCCATCTCAACCAGTGTTAGCCACTTTTTTACATTTTCAAATTTCTGGTTTATCTCCTCTCCTTCATAAGGTTTTACAGTTTCGGATGATCTAGGCATCGGACGGACTAATGGTCGGACTTGTTGCGGAGCTGAGAAGATTCTGTCAGGGGTCTTCTAGGAGTGCTGACTGCAGAAAAGTCCATTAGAGGCATCAAAAGCTTGGGCGTCCTTCTTGGCTGGGGGCGCCCAACTTCACCATACTTAGAATATTTTCTTGTATTTTCACCTTGCTTTTGAATTTTGAAATTTCACTCTTGTCAAACCCTTTGTTCAGCCTTCTGCATCTGATGACTGCCAACTCCGATTGATGTGCTGATGATCTCATTGGAAAGCCTGTTCAAATCTGAAGAAATCATGTTGAAGGTTCTACTGGCAAATTTACCTATTTAAGCCCTCAAAATCAAGGGTGCCTATCTCCTTCTGGGGTGCCCAACCCCTCCAAACTTGGCCATTTTTTTTTATTTTCATCTTTGAAAGTTGAAACCTTCATTCTGTACCTTCAACTTTGATTTGGATTTGTCGGAGACTAGCCAGTCGGATGCCCTGACGAAGATATCCATTGCGAAGTTGTTTGAATTTTGGAGAGATTGGATACTTTAGCAAACCCTAACTGCTGGATTAGGCCCCTTAAAAAGCTAGGTGCCCCTGCGCACCTGGGGCGCCCAAAGTTCCCAGACTTAGTCAAATTTTCAAAGATTTCCATGATTTGCGTTCTGTCTTTTGTCTAAAACTCCTCTGTTTGATCTCAAATCTCGGACAACTGGATGATCCGATGACTGCACCGTTGGATTTGTCGTGGAGCTTGAAGAAAACTAAGCAACTTTGCTTGGAATCTCAAACCCTAATTTCATCATTTGGTGCCCTAAAAAGATGGGCGCCTTTCTTCACCTAGGGCACCCAAGTCAAGCAAACTTAGTCAAAATTTCACTGTTTTCACCATCTTCCTCGGTCTTCATGCTTGTTTGCCATTCCTTCTTTTGCTCAATGCTTGCGTGTTGAGTCTAGCGCTTGGCAGCTAATTGACCTCCATTGATGACTTTTGAAGCTCCCGAAATACTTTCTGAAATTGAAAAAGCAAAATAGACCCATTAGGGCAAAATTGCTCGTTTCTTGCTTCTAATTGCACCAGCCTGATGAGGAAGTATTTTGAACCAATCAGAATCAGTTTGAACCCTAATAGACCAACTTTCTATTTTTAGAAAGTTTTACCATTATCCATTTTGAAAGAAACCCATAAAAAGTTACTATTTTTTTGAAAATTTCTAAAAATAGTAGTTTTCCTAAAAAGTAGGGATGAAAAACTGAGATCTGGGTTTTGTAGATTAGGTCGCTCTGAGTAGACCCAAATCATTAGATTTTTGGAAATTTTAGGTTTTTACCCCTCATGCAAGACACGCACACCCAAATTTTGACCTTTTTGACAAATTTAACAGGAGTTTTACTCATTTCTTCAAAATGTCTAAGTGTAGCAAGAATTTTAATTTTGGGGTACAACATTTTTAATGTAAAATAAAATATAATATTTATTATATTTTATTATTATTTTATTCCCACTCATAATGCCAAAATAATTTTATAAAAAATAATAAAGTGGGCCCAGGAGGGGGATGACCACATGGGGAGTTATAAGGAGAAATAAAATATTATTTAATTGCTTCTAGGTGGCCTACTTGACCCTTGGGGAAAATAATATTAAAAAATAAAATAAAAGATTATTCTTGCCTAGGTCGGCCTTGGGCGGCTAGAGAAAAGCTATAAATGGATGTATTGTGATTCATTTTTCGCATTATGATTTGAGTTGGATTTTGCAATCTGAATTTATCTCTTGGTTGAGAATAACTTTCAGTCTATTCAAGGTGATGATCCCTTGATATTTAGGATTTGGAGATGGCCCCATTCCCACTTTGAGAGGTGGATACAATCAATGTTCATCACAGAGCTTATTGCAGTCATGATTTTGGAGACATATCAACATATTATCAGCTAGGGTTTGTTGTACCCCAAATTAAAATTTTTGATACACTTAGACATTTTGAAGAAATGAGTAAAAGTCTTGTTAAATTTGTCAAAATGGTCAAAATTTGGGTGTGCGTGTTTTGCATGAGGGTAAAAACGTGAAATTTCCAAAATCTGATGATATGGGTATGCTTAGAGCGACCTAATCTACAAAACCCAAATCTCAATTTTTCATCCCTACTTTTTAGGAAAACTGCTATTTTTAGAAATTTTCTAAAAATAGTAACTTTTTCTGGGTTTCTTTCGAAACAGATACCGGTAAAACTTTCTAAAAATATAAATTTGGTCCGTTAGGGTTCAAATTGATTTTGATTTGCTCAAAATACTTCCACATCAAGGTGGTACCGTTAGAATCAAGAAACGATCAGTTTTACCCTAATGGATCTATTTTTCTTTTTCAATTTTAGAAAGCATTTCGGGAGCTTCAAAAGTCATCAATGGAGGTCAGTTAGCTACCAGGCACCAGATTCAACACGCAAGCATTAAGCAGAAGATGGAATGGCAAACAAGCACAAAGAACAAGGAAGATGGTGAAAACAGTGAAATTTTGACTAAGTCTACTTGACTTGGGCGCCCCAAGTGAAGAAAGGCGCCCATCTTTTTAGGGCACCAAATGATGAAATTAGGGTTTGAGCTTCCAGTTAGAGTTGTTCAGTTTCCTCTCAGCTTTGCAGCGAATCTGGTAGTACAGTCATTAGATCATCCAGTCGTCTGGGATTCGAGATCAAACAGAGGAGTTTCAGATAGAAGTTAGAATGAAAAACATGAAAATCACCAAAATTTGACTAAGTCTAGGAACATTGGGCGCCTGGCTTTTTGAAAGGCCAAATCCAGAATGAAAAACATGAAAATCACCAAAATTTGACTAAGTTTGGGAACATTGGGCGCCCGACTTTTTGAAAGGCCAAATCCAGGAGTTAAGGTTTGTGGATAGTATCAATCTTTTCAGAATTCAATCTGCTTCGCAACAAATATCTTTGTCAGGGCATCCAACTGGCCAATCTCTGGCAAATCCAAATCAAAGTTGAAGTTACAAAATGAAGATTTGAACTTGATGAAAAATTTCAAAGTCTGGAGCAAATGGGCACCCCTAGAAGGGAAAGGCTGTAAGAGACTAGGTGTCTCTCAACCCAAACACTGTCTTAACTGGAGAATAACCTCTCAAACTGTGCTCTGATACCACTGTAAGAGACCAGGTGTCTCTCAACCCAAACACTGATCAATAACACTGAGATTTTGTTTCGTTTTCTGAGTTTTGTGATTTTTTGGTATTTTTGCACTTAAAGAAGAATTTGCGATTTTGCAAGAAATAGAATGGAAAATTTAAATAAAATAGTAGATGCTTAAAAACTACAAAACAAAGGTCAAAGCTCATTGCCAAATAGTTTATTCATCATGCTGGATAGTTACAACTGTGAAAAATCAATATGCAGACAAAAAGGCAACAACTTTATTAATGAAAACCTGGTTATTGCAGCCGCCTTGAAATGAAGAGAAATAGTTACGGCCAGCTCCAGAACACAGATCTCCAGACTCAGAACAATGAAATAGCTCCAGAAACCCTAAGCGCCAACTTTGCAAAAGACAGAAGATAAAAAGGCAAAGTGATTTCCTCTGTAATAAAGTACGGCCCTTGCTGGTACAGAAAAGTATGGCCCCAGCCAGCAGCAATAAATGTGGTACGGCTTCTAGAAGAATGTGCCTGAACTCTATGAAATAATCCCAGTCAAGTCGCCATCAATAACTAATCAATGATCTTTGTATATCCTTCCTGAATCGATCCAAATAAGCACAACTGCAACCTCTGAATGAAGTTACCCTGTTTGACAATCTTTAACTGATATTTCACAGTCTCAGTATGTCAGATCTCAAGGAGGGAACATTCCTCAAAACCTGTTGATCTGCAGAAACCCTGGTTTCTCAAACCCCAATGCTCTCAGAAAGAAAAGTTAACAAATTCGAATAATTAATCACATAAGTTCGATTTTCTCTTTGAAAGAATATATAGCTTCCTTCAATAATTCGACTTTTCTCATTAAATCATTAAATTGCATTTAATAATAAATATTCGCCCTTTTTCCAATACTTTGGCTAATATTTATTAAATGGCATCCCTTTTGATTTAATGAATATTAAATCCATTAAATATTAATTTTCCCTTATAAATTATTAAAATACTTTATAATTCGCCATTTAAATATTCACTTTAATATTTCATTAAAATGACTTTATATTATAAAGTCAAATTAATTATTCCATCATTTATTATTAAACGCTTCTGATAACCCCCGTTTGCTCAACCAAACATCAAACCGGGTCGATACTGAGCTGACCAGCTAACCCAGGTGCCCTGCCCAAAATAGCAGCTTCCGCCTGCTGACTTACTATAAATAGTAAGTATCTGAAAAACCTCTCTGAAAGAGTCTGCGAAGGCCCAACTTGAATCAACTGAAGGGATAATGTTCCCGAACACCAGATAACTGCCCCAAAAGATCCTCTACACATATCTGTCAACCTACAAGGATCAGAATAATAGGCTAATCTCAAATCTAGCTGTGCTGACTAGGAAGGGGACATCACAGTCCGCCCTCCCTGAAATTGCTTGTCCTCAAGCAATCTCAACTCTAGATGCTATAAAATCTCCTCGGACTCCCACGTAGCATCCTCAACTGGCAAATCTCTCCACTTGATCAGATATTCCCTGATCACCCGCCTCCGAAAGTGTCTCTCTCTCATCTCGAGAATGGCCTCAGGTACTAGTATCAATTTCCCTTCATCATCAAGGGGTGGCAGAACTGGAGAGGGTATCACATGCTGACCCAATGCCTTCTTCAGGCGAGAAACGTGAAACACATTGTGAACCCTGCTATCTGCTGGTAAGTCCAACTCATATGCAACCTCGCCCACTCATCTGATAACACGGAATGGACCATAGTAACGAGGTTTCAACTTCTCCACGCCACTCTTTCGTAGAGTAGACTGACAATACGGCTACAACATAAGATACACCATATCACCCACTACAAAGGAACGCTCAACCCTCTTTTGATCAGCATACTGCTTCTGTTGATTCTGTGCCCGCTGGATATTGTCTCTGAGAGATCTCAAAATGTCTTGCTGACTCTGCATCATATCTCCTGCACTCGGCACTCTGCTATCACTCAATATCAGATCCAAAAGGTTGGGCGCCTCATACCCATACAATGCCATGAAGGGCGTCATTTGTATCGTCATGTGGTGAGTAGAGTTATAACAATACTCACAGAGGTATATCCACCTCACCCAAGCTCTCTGCTGTTCAGCTATGTAATTGCGCAAGTAACCTTCCACCCACTTATTGACAATTTTCGTCTGTCCATCTGTCTGCGGATGGTAGCTGGTACTCAGTGTCAGTTCGGTCCCACAAAGCCTGAACAACTCCTGCCAAAAGTTGCTCATGAACCGACTATCTCTATCGCTGACTATTGTCCGAGGCAACCCATGTAACTGGAATACCTCTCTGAAGAAGAGCTCTGCAGTCTACGATGCTGTGAATGTAGTATTAATTGGGAAGAAGTGTGCATATTTGGTCAACCGATCAACCACTATGTAAATGTAATCTTTACCTTGGGCTCTCGGCAAGCCCGTGATAAAGTCCATCGATAAACACTCCCACTTCTTGTCAGGTATTGGAAGTGACTGAAGCAATCCAGCAGGATATGTGTGTTCCTGCTTGTTCTGCTGGCAAACAGAACACTCTCGAACATACTGTAGAACATAAGTTTTCAGCCCTTTCCAAGTAAACCGTTCCCGAATCATCTTATATGTTTTGAAGTACCCGGGATGGCCTGCCATAGGAAGATCATGAAAGGCTCTCAAAACTGTATCCCTCAACTCGGAACCAGGAACCAGAAAAATCTGCCCCTTGTAAATGATCAAGTCATCTACGATGGTGTACTGACTATCCTGCTCTGACCCATCAATAATGCTAGAAGCCCATGGGTTCTTAGCATACTCAGTAATGATCCGATGCCTCCAATCCTCGGAGATCTGTGCCATAGCATTCAACTGAGGTCTGCGAGACAAGGCATCAGCTACAACATTCTGCTTCCCCTTAATGAAAGTAATATCAAAATCATATGATTGCAGTTTGCTAACCCATTTTTGCTGCCTCTCATTTAGGTCTCGCTGTCCAAGGAAGTGTTTCAGGCTATTGTGGTCTGTACGCACATTGAACTTGTTTCCTACCAAGTATTGCCTAAACTTAGCCAAAGCATGCATAATGGCTAACATCTCCTTGTCGTAAATGCTGTAAAACCTCTCAGGACCCCTAAGCTTCCTGCTCTCAAAAGCAATAGGGTGCCTCTCCTGCATCAAAACAGCACCAATGCCCTCCCCTGAAGCATCGCAGAACAAATCAAATGACTTTGTAAAGTTAGGTAAGGCTAGCACTGGACACGAAGTCATGATCACGTTAAACCTGTCAAAGCACTCCTGTGCCTGTGGTGACCAAGTAAAAGCCCCTTTCTTTGTCAAATCAGTAAGGGGTGTGGCATGACGTGAGAACCCACTAACAAATCTCTTGTAAAAAGCACACAACCCAATGAATCCTCTGAGCTGCATAAGGTTCTCTGGTACTGGCCACTCATCTATAGCCCGGACCTTCACAAGGTCCATACTAACTCCCTTGGCACTGATGATGTGCCCCAGATACAACAACTCCACCATGCCTAGCTCACACTTGGATTCCTTGGCATAAAAGAACTCCTTAGCCAAGATACCCAAAACTACATCCAAGTGAGCTAAATGCTCCTCCCATGACCTACTGTACACCAAGATGTCATCAAAGAACACCAACACGAATCTCCGCAACTGAGAATTGAAGACCCTGTTCATGGTAGCCTGAAAGGTGGCAGGTGCATTGATTAAACCGAAAGGCATAACCAAGAACTCAAAGTGACCGCAATGGCACCTAAAAGCGGTTTTCTCAATGTCCTGCTCCCTCATCTGAATCTGGTGGTACCCGGATCTCAAGTCAATCTTTGTAAAGAAGATAGCACCATACAACTCATCGATGCGTGGTATCAGGTACCTGTTCTTAATTGTCCTCTTATTGAGCTGGCGATAGTCTATGCACATCCGAAGTGATCCATCCTTCTTCTTGACCAATACAACCGATGAAGCAAAAGGTGACTTGCTAGGTCTAATATGCCCCATAGCTAATAACTCATTGATGGTCTTCTCTATCTCATCCTTGAGTCGTTTCGGATGCCTGTAGGGTGTAATCATAACGGGCTTCGCGCCCTCCTCCAACTCGATGATATGCTCAGTGCCTCTATCTGGAGGTCTACCAGGTGGAATATCGCTAAACACTTTGGAGTGTTTAGTCATGAGTATCTGAAAGTCTGGATGGTACTCACCCTTCTGCTGCTCCTGCTGTGCTGGCATTAACATACACTCTGCAGCCCAGTCAACCGTATCGTGACGAATGAGTCTCTCCATCCGCCTATGCGAAACCATCCTCAAATTACTGTCTCTAATGGCCTTGATGACATGAGGTTTCCCATTAAATTTGAACTTCATCTCCATGTCTCGTAGATTGAGTGTGAACTCACCCAAATCGTGAAGCCATGCCATCCCTAACACCACATCAGTATCTCCCATATTAACAACATAGAATTCAGTCTTGAACTCGTAGTTGTTCAACCGCATCGGAAAATCAATAATCTTCTTGTCACACTTGAGGGTGTACCCATCAGCCACCTTGACTCGAATACCCTCAAACTCCTTTGTCTGTATACCACGTTTCTCTACCAACCGTGCATCAATGAAATTATGAGTGGCACCAATGTTGAGTAAAGTGATTACCTTCTGACCTGCAGGGAGCCCGCGAAGTCTAAACGACCCATCTCTCTGAAGGCTAGTCAAATGTGCCTCCTGTAGCTTCCTTCCTCCTTCGTTTTCACCCTCATTTTCGGACCTGTCATCATCTGAATGCTCAGAATCAGCTTGCTGGTCTGACAAATCAGATTGCTCTTCTCCCTCATAAAACCATTCCATCTAATTGTTTTTAACCTTGGGACGAAGTGGGCATACATGTTTTTCATCATAGGATGCCTTGCACCAGAAACACAATTTTTCCTTCCGTAGATCATTCAGTGTTTCTCTGTCAAAGGGTGGTGCATTTTGTCTCTTAGGATTGGGTGGATCCCTCTTTTTGTCAAAGGGCCTATTCCTGTCAAAAGACCTATTAAGCCTCGTGTAGGGTGTCGAACCTGAAGTGAACTTGCTGCGAGGTGCTGCAAGCTCCATATTATGTGTCTTCCTCATGGCTTTCTGAAGGGTAGGAGGATCAAATGCCTTGACCCAACCTCTCATAGGCTCTGTCAAACCCTCGACGAAGAGTATAACAAGTCTCCGTTCTGAAATGCCTGTCACCATGACTGCAACCCTCTGAAACTCATCAACATAAGCATCCAAACTACCTGTCTGTCTGAGCTGAGCTAGCTCCCTGAAGTAGAGTTCCGAATCCTTCTTGTCAAAACGCTCTATGAGCCTGCTAGTGAACTCTTGGTAAGTAGTGACTGCATGATGGCCAAGTGTGTACATGCCATCATGCCACCAATCATGCGCCAGCCCATCAAGATACAAAGTAGCAAACTTAATGGCCCCGTCCTCCTGCATAGGTCTCAGTGATAGATAATTGTCCA
Organism: Sequoia sempervirens; assembly: GCA_007258455.2. Taxonomy (NCBI): domain Eukaryota; kingdom Viridiplantae; phylum Streptophyta; class Pinopsida; order Cupressales; family Cupressaceae; genus Sequoia; species Sequoia sempervirens. The sequence goes on along the minus strand of VDFB02096508.1, from coordinate 55,285 downwards.
ACTTCTGGACCCAAGACCTCGCTGACGTCTTATCAGAACCATCAAAGTATGGCAAGGTGATCTTGCTAACTGCATACTGCAAATCCCTGTTCACCTGTGGTTGTGGCTGTGGCTGCTGGTGCTGAGGAGCTCTACGGTCAAATCTACCTCCCCCTCTAGGTTTATGAACATCCATAAACTCATGAAAAGACAACGCCTGTCTGATCTCAGGTGCTAATGATAGATACTCACCGTGAAATCTAGTCACATTCACTACTGACAGGCCATTGTGTGGCTGAAATTCCTGATGATGCCCCTGTTGCTTTGCCTCCGGAGTCGAAGGTGGGGTCTCTCTAGATATGAATGTAGGTTGTCCAGGCCTACGCTCCTGATAAATCAGTGATGGCTATCGGGGTGTTGATGCCAAAGGCTGGTCCACTCCTGCAGTCCTGCTCGACTATCCGATCTGGATATAGTGCGGCTAAGATGGAGTATATTGTCTAATAGTGCCCATCAACTGGGACATCATGTCCATCATATTATTGTGCCTGCGCTTAAACTCCTCATCAGTAATATCACCCTCTGCATGCGCTTTCCCTGAATCCCTAAGTGTCTCTGCAGGGATCTCACGGTCTGCCATCAATGTTGTAACACTGTTCTCACTGTTGTTGGAGCTAGATCTGTGAATACCCAATACTCCTAATACTGTCTCACCTTTAGGAATAGGTGGACCTGTCCAGTCCTCAACTCTGCTTGTTCCTCTACCCTTACTGTAGAAAATGATCTCTACTCATGAAAAAGCATCCAAAAAGCACTCTGTTTACTGAAAAAGCAACTGAAAAAGCACAGGATGGCAAGAAAACTGTGCTCTGATACCACTGTAAGAGACCAGGTGTCTCTCAACCCAAACACTGATCAATAACACTAAGATTTTGTTTCGTTTTCTGAGTTTTGTGATTTTTTGGTATTTTTTCACTTAAAGAAGAATTTGCGATTTTGCAAGAAATAGAATGGAAAATTTAAATAAAATAGTAGATGCTTAAAAACTACAGAACAAAGGTCAAAGCTCATTGCCAAATAGTTTATTCATCATGCTGGATAGTTACAACTATGAAAAATCAATATGCAGACAAAAAGGCAACAACTTTATTAATGAAAACCTGGTTATTGCAGCCGCCTTGAAATGAAGAGAAATAGTTACGGCCAGCTCCAGAACACAGATCTCCAGACTCAGAACAATGAAATAGCTCCAGAAACCCTAAGCGCCAACTTTGCAAAAGACAGAAGATAAAAAGGCAAAGTGATTTCCTCTGTAATAAAGTACAGCCCTTGTTGGTACAGAAAAGTACGGCCCCAGCCAGCAGCAATAAATGTGGTACGGCTTCTAGAAGAATGTGCCTGAACTCTATGAAATAATCCCAGTCAAGTCGCCATCAATAACTGATCAATGATCTCTGTATATCCTTCCTGAATCGATCCAAATAAGCACAATTGCAACCTCTGAATGAAGTTACCCTGTTCGACAATCTTCAACTGATATTTCACAGTCTCAGTATGTCAGATCTCAAGGAGGGAACGTTCCTCAAAACCTGTTGATCTGCAGAAACCTTGGTTTCTCAAACCCCAATGCTCTCAAAGAGAAAAGTTAACAAATTCGAATAATTAATCACATAAGTTCGATTTGCTCTTTGAAAGAATATATAGCTTCCTTCAATAATTCGACTTTTCTCATTAAATCATTAAATTGCATTTAATAATAAATATTCGCCCTTTTTCCAATACTTTGGCTAATATTTATTAAATGGCGTCCGTTTTGATTTAATGAATATTAAATCCATTAAATATTAATTTTCCCTTATAAAGTATTAAAATACTTTATAATTCGCCATTTAAATATTCACTTTAATATTTCATTAAAATGACTTTTTATTATAAAGTCAAATTAATTATTCCATCATTTATTATTAAACGCTTCTAATAACCCCCGTTTGCTCAACCAAACATCAAACCGGGTCGATACTGAGCTGACCAACTAACCCAGGTGCCCTGCCCAAAATAGTAGCTTCCACCTGCTGACTTACTATAAATAGTATCTGAAAAACCTCTCTGAAAGAGTCTGCCAAGGCCCAACCTGAATCAACTGAAGGGATAATGTTCCCGAACACCAGATAACTACCCCAAAAGATCCTCTACATATATCTGTCAGCCTACAAGGATCAGAATAATAAGCTAACCTCAAATCCAGCTGTGCTGACTAGGAAGGGGACATCACAAAAGGCGTATGATTTGATTATCATTATTGAACAACTACAATGCTTTCTGGAACAGAAGAAGTAAACAAATGAATTATTTAGAAGAACCTGATTATTGCTTGCAGCCGCCTGGAAAGATGGAAGAAATGTACGGCCTAGCTTAGATCTTGACTTCTCTTCCCAAATAACAGCTAAAATAGATTCCCCTTGCTGGTGCGCCTAGGATAGTGAAGACTGGAGGCTCAGAAGATAGGCGTTTTGGATGCCAGAGAAAAGACGTCCTTTCTGCAGCAATACGGCCTGTCAACAACATTAATTGCAGCCGTACCTTTTCTTGGAAAATGTGTCAGATGCCAATCACTGATAATCTCTAAATGGCAATTCTTCCTAATGAGCAATAGAACCAAATACTGAAAAAAAATTCACTGTAAGCTCTATATGACTTCTGGATAAAGCCACGCTGATGGACAATCTTCTATTGGTATTTCACAGCCTCAGTATGTCAGATCTCGAAGAGGTACCATTCTTCAAAATTGAATGTCTGCTGAAACCCTAGGTTAGCAAACCCCAATACTCAGAGAGAGAATAAGACAAATTGAATAATCATAACATAAGAGTTCGATTTGTCTTGGCAGTATATATATATATATATATATATATATATATATATATATATATATATATATATATATAACCTCTCAAAAATTCGACCCAAGCATCTTTTAATAATCATTTAAATAAATGATTAAATTCGCCCTTCTTAACTTAGAAAAAATATTTAATAAATGGCGTCCATCTTTTAATGAATAAATAATTATTCATTACAATAAATATTCCTCTTTATTATAAAGTATTAAAAATACTTTATAATATGCCATTAATCCTTAATATTTAAATATATTAATAAAGTGACTTTATAACGTAAAGTCAAAATATGAATTATTTAATAACCATTAAATGCTCCATTATTTTCCATCTGTCCATTAAACTGACAAACTGGGTCGACTCTGAGCTAACCAGCTGAACCAGGTGCCCTACCCAAAATAGCTGCTTCCACCTGCCTGACTTACTATAAATAGTAAGTATCTGAAAAACCTCACTAAAAGACTCTGCGAAGGCCCAACCTGAATCAACTGAAAGAGTAATGTTCCCGAACACCAGATAACTGCCACAAATGATCCTCTACACACATCTGTCAGCCTACGAGGATCAGAATGATAAGCTAACCACAATCCAGCTGAACTGACTAGGAAGGGGACATCACAATCAAGAACAAATTAAATGATAGCCTATCGACTATTTAATTTGTCAAGGCGATTTCTTGATGAAGAGGCGCTTCATCATTTAATATTTAATTATTATCATTGAGGCCGACTTATGTTATTTCTCCACCCTTGAAGAGATGTGATGCTTGGAGGCCGACTTCATGATTCTAAAAAGACAACTCTTGTGAAGGCCGACATGAAGTCTAGAAGAGATGTGTCCCTTCCTTATCATGTGTATATATACACGATGCTCCTCCATTGTAATTGATTCATTCATATATTCAGTTCATTGTATAATTGAAGAGTCTTCAAGTGCGAACATTGCAAGAACAGATCAAAGGCTAAGTTTGTCATCAGCAAGAAGCATTATATTGTATCTGTGTTAGCATTAGATTGTGGTGCCATTCTTGGGCTCACAATTAGCCTCATTGTAAAGGAGACTATTGTTTATTATTCAATATATAAGCGATATATTGTTGTTGGGTTTTCCCAAGGTATATTCTGTGTTTGTGTGTCTGATTTTGAATTAAAATATGAGTTTTATATCTGATCATAAAAAATAACAAAAACAAGCTCAAAAATTTGTTGTCCCTATCATTGATTATGTTCTTGGTTAACCCCATGCAATCTAAAAATCTCCCTAAAAAACAAACTTGCCACCTATGCTATTGTAAACACTACTGAAATAGCAAAGAAATGGGAAAATTTGGTTAATCTATCCACCACAACAAAGATGCAATCCTTTCCTTGCACCTTGAGTAACCTTGTGATAAATTTCATTGAGATACTTTCTGCGTTTTTACTGGTAATTGGCAAGGGCTGCAATAGACCAGTAGGATAAGTATGTTCATGTTTATTTTGTTGGCATGTGGGGCACTCTTGAACATACTTAAGGACTTCATTCTGAAGTAATTTTCATGTAAACCTCTCCTAGATCTGGCTATATGTCTTAAAAAATCTGGGTGACCAGCCATAGGAGTATCATGAAAAGCTCTCTTAATTGTCATCTTAAAATGTGATGTGGGTACCAAATAAATTCTACCCTTGTAAATGATAAGCTCATTGATTACCGTATACCTGTCATCCTGTATGGTGCCCTCAACAATACCAATAGCCCAAGAGTCCTTAACATACTTTGTTGAAATCAACTCTCTCCAATTAGCAGTAATCTCTACTAGAGAACAAAAATGGGGTCTCCTGGATAGGGTGTTAGCAACGATATTTTTCTTCCAAAGTCATATGCCTAAATTCTACTCACCCATTTTTCCTGTCTATCATTAAGGTCCTTCTAATTTAGGAAGTATTTGAGACATTGTGGTCAGTTTTAACTATAAACTTCCCTCCCACAAGGTATGGTCTAAATTTGGTCAAGGCATGCATAATGGCCAACATCTCCTTAACATAAATGGAATAACTCCTTTCAGCCCCTCTTAACTTCCTGCTCTCAAAAGCAATCGGATGCTTATTCTACACCTATTCCTTCTCTTGAAGCAACACACTCCAAATCAAAAGGTTTGGAGAAGTCAGGAATAGTTAAAACTTGACAAGTACACGTAATTTGTTTGAATTGATTGAAACATCGGTGTGCTGCATGTGATCAACTGAAAGCTCCCTTCTTAGTCAAATCTATAAGTGGAGCTGCCACCTGTGAAAAACCTATAATAATCACCCTTAATTTTTTGAAAAAACTTGTTAACTCAAACAAAATGTAATGCCAAGCAACTTCTTTTCCACTTTCTGATCACCAAGTTCCCAATGTGAGCAAGGTGAGAGCATACAATGTATGGGATTACAATTTATATTTGAAATAAAGCAACTAAAAGTGACAACCACTTATCCAATGGGGTTAGCTAGGAACGCCCATTTTGCAATGGGAAAGCTGATACAATAATGAAGTAAAAGCAAGCTCTTCCACTATTCAGTGGTGAATGAGTACAACAAGTAAAAACAACTCCTCCACTTTGCAGTGGTGAGTGAGTGTCAAAATGCCACTTGTTCAGTGGGGTGAGTACAAAAGCCACTTATTCAATGGGGTGAGTATCACAAAATAACATGAGAAGATCGCTGGTGGTACTACCACTAAGTGTTACAATGTTAGCTCTTGAATCATTCAAATTGAAGACAATGATATTGTTGTGACCTTTTCACACATCGCTCCATTCAAAATGGGGACCCCGAAATTTTTGCTCCATTCTGGTCTTTTGGCTTTGGTTTTGTCTTTCTCTCTCGTTCTGCTTCTTTTCCGCTATCTGCTTTCCGGGGGACGCTCCCGTTTGCGAGCTTAAATCGAAAATTTGGCCAAGTCTAAAAATTAGGGTTTCACATTTTTAGGTCACTTTGGGGTCAAATTGAGTTGGTTGGTCAGCTTTTGTGCTTGGCACTGCTATTACAATGCTTTCAGCAAGTAACCCCCCTAAATTTTCACTAAGTTCTGCCAACTTTCTATTTTTAGTAAGTGTCAGTTTAGGGTTGATTCTCTCGAGATTTTCACGTTTTGGCAACTCCATTGCATGCCGAACACTTCAAGTTCATTTCTGACAAAATTTGAGCAAAAACAGACGACTTGCTATTTTTAGCAGCCTAGCTTCCAGAGCAGATTTCAGGGTTTACATGTTATATTTTCTGATGCATGTCCGGAGATTCTTTCTGGGTTTTTCGAGACCTTCGCAGTGATATGACATGCAAAGCAGGGCGACAACTTTCAGCATTCGGCCTTCAGAGGCCGATATTAGGGTTTACATGCAGATTTTCTCTGCGCATGTCGGCATATTCTTTCTGGGTTTTCAAAGAGCTTCGCAATGGTGTAACATGCAAGTGGAACCGATCACTTTTCAAGAACTTAGTATTTTTAGCCAGTGCTTGCATGTTGAAGATTTTTCTGGGTTTTTCTGGGTTTTTCGAGATTTTTCGGGCAGTATGACATGCAAAATCTTCCAGCAGCCGGACGGTCACTTTTTTGGCCACTTTCTATTTTTAGCAGGTACCACTCAAGCAGCTGCTCAGCACTCCAGAAATGCAAACTGATCACCATGCAACTGAAACGAGGTCAAACGGAGCTCATTTGATGAACATGCAAAAAATTAGGGTTCCGAGCTTGAGAGCCAAAAATGAGGAATCTGACGTCAAAATGTCCAAAACTAAAGTATCCATCATGATCAGTATCCTTCAGAGAGTCTGCTGGCGAAATTGGAAGGCAATCGGAGAAGTTGCTATTTTTAGTAAGGTGTTCCAGACACAGGCTATAAATAGAAAGTCTATCTCGGGCGTCAGCGCGAACGGGCAAGTTCACCAACAAGGAGCACGCTGTCCAAATTTCAAGTCAAACGGAGCTAAGGAAGTCTCAAAAACAAGCACTTACTATAAATGGCAGGTCAACATCAAGTTTCAGTTTGAATAGGTCAAACATGTGATGAGGGATCCTTGGCGCGAATTTCAAGACAATCGGAGTTGCAGAAGATGTAAAATCAGATATTTGCTATTTTTAGCAGGCTGAGACAGTAGAATTAGAGTAGAAGTTAGAATAGAGAGACAAATTAGAAGTAGCTTAGTATAGATTGATAGTGTAGTTTGAAGCAGAGGGAAAGTTTTCCCTTTGAAAACTTTGTAAGAAATTGTTGTGAACACTCTCTCAATAAAAGAGTTTTTCATTGATGGTGAATCTTGTCTTTGTTGTGAGTAGCTAGCAAGGTTTCTTCGTCCTTCCAATTCAAATGGTAGCATAAAATAGTTCAAAGTAGTATAATTTTCATTCCATGCAAGTAGATAGTAGTTGTGGAATGTGGTCTTCAACTTGAGCAAACTTCATCTATCCATACCACTAGTGTGTTCGCTGACGGTGAATGTGCCTTGCGTGGTCAACTGGAATATCATGTACTTAACTTCGATCATGATTTGTGTGTCTATATGCGTCGTTGTGATGGTATTTTCATGCTAAGTTGTGATCTGAACACCTTGAGCTACTCCTTTGAAGATTGCACCGGTTCTGTGGAGGTTGTCCAAAGCGAGGCAAAGCGGAGCCTGGTTGAAGCTTGTGAGAATTGATCGCCATGTCCCACGCCTTAGAATAGATTTAGACTTTCTAAACCTTAATCCATTCCAATTCAATACTTTCTGGTTAGAATAGGAAACCCGCGCTTCGTAGACAAATCTTTCGAGCATTTGAATTCCTTTCTCCGCTGCCGAACAATTTCATAAGTCCCCTTGAAATACCAGCAAATCACATCGAGCCAACTGAGACTATTCGCATTGAAAGAACCTTGGAGTTGAACGCATTAACTTTCTTGCAATCTTAGCATGCGGAATACTTTGATCAAGAGAGAATAGGGTAGCCGTTGGTGACTTTATTTTGCGTTGGTGCGGTCATGAAAAACACATCAACAGATATGCAATAAAACTAACTGGAACACCCCAAAGTATCACCACATAGGAAACTAACCACCCATCATTGAAATAGCAAGTACACCTCGAGGAAATGGAAAATATATGACTAGTACAAGTCTGAAACTTCATTGCAGCAGTCTAGACAGCAAGATAAGGACTTATAAATCTTCAAAGACCCACTCCCAAATGCACCCAAAGGTCAATGTAGACTTGGAACAATGTTTCCAGCTCCTCTAATCAATTTAACACCTCTTATCAATGGATTATGAGGGTTTGATAATGATTGAACAGCAATTATAGGTCTGTCATAACTCAAAAAAACACTAATAGTTTTGTAATGTCCCCATTTTGGCCATACACTCTTCTTTGACTAATAGCCTATTTCCGGAAATCCGCAGGTTGATCAGAAGTGAAATTATTCCTTGCTTGGAGGTTTGTGGCATTTTTAGGTATTTACTATTTTTAGTAAATACTAATTTTGGCAGTGGTTCAGTTGTCAGCCTTCAGTAAGTCATTTTCAGTTGGAGCAGTTGCTTAAGTTTGATTTTGGCTTTAAAAAGCATTATTTGGTGAAATAATATATTTCAAGGCATTAATGTTTTAATTTCAAGTTGACCCCTTGGCCTAGTTCATTAACTTTAAGTTGTGTTTAAAAGGTGGCCATGAAGGGGGACGCCCTCATGAAGGAGATATTAAATATTTAATAAAGTTTTATTGTGCCTTGAAGTGGACGCCATTCTAAAGGAGGATTTAATATTTTGAATTTTAAAATATTTCAAAGGGGACTTTTGGCGTCCCATTCTTGGAGGAGTTTTGGGAATTTGAAAAGTCACCTCTTTTTGTATAAAAGAGAAGTTTTGCTCCAGCTTTTATCATCCATTATTAATTGCTAAAGTTATGCTGTCAAAATGACATTGTGATTATTTCTTTGAGGGATGCTTACCTCCTAGATTCCAATCAATTTCGTGTTTGAAAGACAACACCTAATTGGTTTTATTGCTGCTTCTCATCCAGACTAGTAGATTGAGCCTATTGTTGAAGAATTTTGGAGTTTATTATCATTTTTGAGTTGTTGGTTCATCTACAGCTGAAAGTGAATTTTGTATATAGTTTTGTGGGTAAATTTTATTTCATTCTGGGCATTTGTGCTACATGATTGTTGACATTGGGCAACCCTTCTCATAGAAGATGAGATTTAAATTCAAAGAACCTAATTTTTAAGAGCAAAATCACCCTTCCAGCCAGGCCGTACCTTCTTAGAGCACATTGGGATTCGTGCCAAATAAATGAGAAGGATTTGATGTTGTTTTATGACTTGTTCTTGGGCGCCATTCTCCTAGAGAGCCTTTGCAAAAGGTTTCAGTCAATTTGAAGGTATATTGATGAAGTGTTGGCATAACAACTAGCACCTCTAGAGTAAGAGTTGGTACGGACAGCTATGCACACTACGCAATGAGTGCTCTTCAAATTAGGAGGGGAAGCTCCCTCGTTGTGCTTTAATAAAAATGCTTGGAAAGGGAAAAGTAATCTAAACTATCTCCTATCTTTTTGTCTCAGCTGTAGAGGTACAAGGCTTTCAAGAAAACTCTATACGTTGCAGCTAAGTATTTTCTGGTTTCGCAAACTACTAACTACAATTAGGCTAATTACTTAAAATCTATCCAGTTTTCTCAAGAAAACAGAGCATGAGGAAATGGAGCAAGGGTGACTATCTGACGATAAACAAGTATAGACTCTCAACTTGAAGGCAAGGTGGCACATCTATCAGCTCAATCTAAACAAGTTTATTGGAAACAACAATATACAATAAACTGAATACAGATTCTCAACTTGAAGGCAAGGTGGCACATCTATCAGCTCAATCTGAATAAGTTTATTATTCACACACATCACACGATAACCAAGTATAGATTCTCTACTTGAAGGCAAGGTGGCACAACTACCATCTCAATCTGAACAAGTTTATTGAACACAAAACAGATTTGATCTAACAAAGGAAAGAATTCACCATTATAATTGCATGAAACCCTATGTGGCATAACAATTCATCATAATAGAAAAAACGCATGAACAGATACAGAACGAGCAATATTGAGGGCAAGGTAGGCACAACATATATTTCTCTCTCGTGCAAAAGTTATGTACAAATGAGCAAAAGCTCTTATTTAGAGACATCAAAAGGTGTAGGGAACCCTAAAATGACCTTGAGTCAACTACAGTCTTGCAATGCATGCAAGATTTATTGCTAAGCCCTAATAAAGGAAACTATATAGTTAACTGGAAAACTACCATCAGTTAACTGAAACATTTAATCTAAAAATGGACAATTGTGCAAGCATGCATGTCCTTATTGAAAGCATGTTAACTGGAACACTACCATCAGTTAACAAAAACCCTAAATAAAACTCCAAGTAAATAAAGCTGATCTCATAATAGATATGCATGAGATAAGACAGCGAGTTAACTTGAGAAGGTAACGCCAAGTTTAACTCCTGTTGGTAATGTCTATTCTGAGAGGTGGGAACTGAAGTCTACTGATTGTGATCTCGAGCAACCAATCCCTCAACGAGATTGTTAACTGCATCACTGTCTGGAGCTCTAATACTCTGTCGAAGAATGTTATGCCTGTGTAGCATGTCCTCACCAACTGTGATCTGGGACTGAAGTTCACCTCTGCTCCTTGTTGCTTCATCAAACAACACTGACATCTGTAAGCTGATTAATCTTACAGCCAATGGTCTCCCCACTAAAAATAATGAGTGAGTGCTTGGAGCTCTGACTGAACGTCGGTAAGCTCAACATATGCACCACCTTTAATCTGATATTGACACGACAAGCGAGATACTAAGGTCCTCACAAACCGGAGTGCACTAGTGACGTGCTCTCTACTCTTAACCAACTCCGATGCCATAGTCTCCTCTATCTTTGCCTTGAAAACCAACTTTGTTTTCCAAGAGTAGATAGCCTCTTTATCCTCTACATCTGTGATTGATTCATATGCCATACTCAGGTGAGCAATCATAATCTCATCCCGGGGTCTATTAATTGCCATGTCTTGCTCCTCATCCTGAAGACGAAGACGGAGCTCTCGTGCATTGTACCACAATTGATATAGCTCTGCAAGCATAGCACGGCCTCTAGCAACGAACTCTTCCTCCCATTCATCCAAACGCTTGCCATATTCGACCAAATGATTAAGTTGACCTTGTTCTACTAGAGGCTCAAGCATCGGTGGGAGTGTGGCAATGACATCTGACCTGTGAACAAGGCTAGAAATATACTGACGAAGCTGTCTGATTTCAGCCTTGAGGGCTGCCTTATCCTCTCCGACCTTCAGCATTCTATCCCTAGCACTGTCTGTAGCAACTTGTAAGAGATCAACCTGAGTCTGGCGTGTGCTACGACCAAGGTTGACTGTGATAACCTCAAAGTCTTGAGATTCCAACTCCTCCAACCTCTTCCCCTGTGGAGGTATAGCAGTCTTGACGACAATCTCCATATCGGTATTCCTCTCCACATGGACCATGTTCTTGACTCTCTTGTCTGGCGCATCCTAGTAAACCTGATCAAAATCTGAATGATTAAGAACACAAGACGGTTGCCTCCTCTTTCTTCCCAATTGTGCCTCGATCCAAGACTAATCTCGGCTAATGCTACTGGAAGGGTCTGTACTGACGACAGAAGGCTGTGATGAGAGTGAGTATGTAGAAAAACTACTGCGAGATGGGGAGTCTAAATCCAATTCAATGTGAATTGGGCCTGGTGACTGCTCCAGAACTGGTGTAGGAACTTGAGGCTGAACCTCAGGCACTGGCGAACTTTGAAATGGCCTCTGAACTGGCTCTGTGATAGGCTATTTGTCAGGCTCCGTGTGTGTATCAATAGCAAGCGTCTTGCCTTTTGAATTGTTGGGCACTTGACCTTTCTTAGGAGGGTTACTCTTCTTTTGTTTTGGTTTTGACGAGGAAAGTAATGAAAGATTCACTACTGGCGGCTCTGCTCTAGGAACACTTACCCTCCTGGTCTTCTTGCTATCGAGGTAAAGTATACTGTTTTGAATAACTCTACTTGACCTCTCTTTTACTGTTGCGTACTCCTTGGTGTACCAATCAACTGCTGGTAGCGGCCGCGTATCAACCTGCTCTTTGAAAACTAAGGACTTCTCCCTCATCATTTGATAAACCTCCCACATCTTCTGATAAGAAAACAGAAATCTGTGAGAGAGAAAAGCGGCCATAACTACGTTTACGAACCTCGAAGTCATCTGCGCAATTTTCCCAATAATCCTCCATAGAAGGTTCATGAAATGCGCATCCAGCAAGGCGAGTTGTGTAATGACTTGAAAAATCATAGGCACGTGCCTCAACAAGATACTTAAGATGATATTTCTCGAGCTCCTGTCCTGCAACTTTGGCATCAACTGCCGACTTGCACCAATACATTCCAAACTGAAAAGGAAAGGTGGTAGATGGTCTATGCTTGCGGCGTAAAAGACGATGAACGTCATGCAACTGCCTCAAGAACTCCATAAAACTGTCTTTTCCGAAGGATAACGTGGAAGCATAGCTGGATTTCCTATAAATCCATATACTCAGATGTAGGTGTATGTCGGGAACTGAATAAACCAATCCGCCCATCCATCCATCACTGCTCTGGCAACCGCCGAGATACGAACGTGCAACTCCTAGTCCAAATTTCTCACTGTATAAGTTAGGAAAGCCTCGTGAACACGCTTGAAATGACGTTCAGCCTTAGTGAACTCAAGCTGATCATAGTAGTGATAGACTTTCTGAACACTAAGAATACCCACGGTGTTTAGTCCTCGGAATTGACCCTCATAAGCAATCAAGTACACGAGATAAGAACACATGTGAAACTCATGAGCAACTAAGAAACCGGTGATCGGCTTGTGGATAACATCACTGATGAAGGATGCCCAGTCATAATGCTCTTGCCCAGATATGATGCGACCAATAATGTAATACATCCAAGGCTGGAAAACATTTGCATGTGATTGACTTGAGACATGATTCAAGATTGTAATTAGAATTGCATACTCATCCTTGTACTCACCACGACCCACATTATTTGGCAATCTGTTCTTCGCTTGTTTTATCCATCTTTCTACCATTTTACTCTGGCATTTGTCCACATCAGCATTGAATGCCTGCTCGCACTGCTCCATAGAAATCACTAGACTGTTCAGGTGTTGAGGTATACCAAAACTTCTTTCAATGTCCAAAGTCTTGAGACTGCAAATAACTCGTCCATCTACTGACACTATCTCACGAGTAGTAGAATTGTAATGCTTAATACAAGACATCACGAATTCGATACAATGAACGGAGATAGGTATGGAAGCGGCCTCCAATAACCTGGACTGCTGAATGTTCTGAATAATCGAACCTTTGATCTTAACAGGATCTAGAACTGCTTCTGGCAGCACCTTGTGAAGATTCGTCTCAACTATCTCGATGAAGTCGTGAGTAAGGACTGTTTTGGTCCTGTATTCGAGCTGAGTGTACTGCATTTTGAAAAACTCACCTGTTGACTGTGAACTTGACTATGTTCTGACAAGATTTCTGGAAAGCTAAAAATAGCCTGCTGAGGCTAAAAATAGCCTATTGAAGAGTTATTTTCAGCGAAAAATTTGAGATATGGGTTTTGTCCAAAAAAAGATTCTAAGACAACCCAAAACGTCAGAAATGCGAAAATCTAACTTCTACTCGACCATGCAAAGAGATTTCAGCTAAGAAAATTAGAAACTCGAGAATGAATGTTTTGAAGTTAAAAATTCCTGAAAAATCAAACGCACGATTTTAATTCGAGGAAGCTATACAAAAATGATCCAGATGTTGAGACTTGCCAAATTCGCCAATTTTAGGAACATGCGAATTGGATTTTGAGAGAAATTTGAGAATCAAGGAAGAAAAAGACGTTTTTTTTTTTCTAAGCTCTTTCTTCTGTGAAAATCGCCCCTATTCTTCAAACTTGCTGATAAATGTGAACTTTAACCTGCAAAAAGAATGTGTTTGATGAAATCGCCCTTGAAGACTGATGATAAATTCGCCTTTGCCTCTGAAAATCGCCTTTGTTCTTGAGAAATATGAATTTCCTTGAAGCTCTGAGAAGGAATAATGATGGCACCATGCTTAAATAAGGAAAATTCGCACCATCTTGTTCACTGCAAGATTTAAAACCTAGACCAAAATAGAAGTCTTCTGATTGGACCCCTTCAGTGAACTGTGACTGACTTGAAGTTCGAAATTTAAATAATAATAAAATATTTATTATGCAATAGCACAAAGAGGGCGCCAACTTTAGAAATTCGCCATTTTAATGCTTAAATATGCAACAATAAATATTAAATATTATTTAACATCAGTTGACAAACCATATGAAGCTTTAGGATTCACCGGCGAACTTCACTGATTTTGAAAAGTCTTTATTTGCCCTCATAGGCGTCCATTTGCTCAAGATATTGCACTTTTTATTAACTTCCTACTTTAGAGCTGACTACAAAGTTGCAACTGGCTATCTTCGACACTGATTTCCGGGTGACCGGATGATGCTGAGATTAAACTGGTGAATTCATCGCGAAGACTGCAGAGCAAGGAAGAAATGTCTGTTGGGAGTCATCACTGCAAAATCCATCATTTAACACCTCAAAGAATTAGGCGCCCTTGATTAAATTGATTTTCAAGTACCAGACTTAACCATTTCTCCAAACTGCCATTTGATGCTTCAAACGGCTGCTGACAACAAACAGTGAACCCTGCTGACAGGAAACCAAGCTCACTGCGTGACTAGAGGTATTCCACATCCAACGGATATATGCAAGACATCTGAAAGGTGCATTAAGGACCTCTAAAGTAAAAGCCCCCTGGCTTGAAAAGGCACGAACACCATTTTGACGAAAGTACAACTCTCAACCAGATGCCCTACTTTGACCTCTAATATCTGAAACTAGGATGGCCCGATTCGAGCACCGTCTGTTTCGATGTGTAGCCAGAAGGAACTACGAGAGATGTCTCTAGAGGCGACGAAGTAAGAAAACTGCTTCTAAGTCCTCAAATAGAAAGGCGCCTTTCCCAAGATGGAATAGATGACCAGACATGAGCCATTTTTTGAGTTGTCTTCGTTTTTCAATATTTCACCAAAGACCTCGCACGTACGAGCGTTTGCCAAATCCCGAAGGTTGACGGCTGGGCTTGTTGAATAGGTAAAGTAATTACGCTCAAATCCCGTGAAGACTTCGAATGTGAACAACTTCATCTGATAGGCCTAAAGGCTAGGCGCCTCTGGCCTACAAGAATACAATGAACATTTTATGCCAGTCCACCCGTGAAATTACATGCCTGGTAGAATCTTTGCCACGATCTCTCAGAATGTTGGATTAACAGGCAACTTGCTGCATCGCGAAGCTGGGCTAGAGTAGCACTGATGTCAGGAAGACCTCGTCAGCAAACTCTGCTATCTCAGAGGTCATTTGGAAGGGCGCCCCTGAGCTACAGGGGTGCAGTTCACCATCTAAGGAAGTTTTGTTACATGAATTCACTCTGCAATCTCCTCTTCTGACGTCAGTTGCCGGTGCTCTGAGACTCGGATGACTGCGTTCGATAGCTCGTCGGACAGGCAGACTAGTCATGAAAAGATTGACTGCATCAATCATCAGGAATACCAAGATCTAACCCCCTTTTAAGAGGTGCGCCCTCAAGCTACAGGGGCGCAAATGCTGGAAAAAGACAAGCTTTTGCAAACTGCAACTTTGGAATCTTCAACTTTTGTCGCCAATAACCGGAGTCACGAGTCTCGGATAGTCCCGCAGGATAGTTCGACGGACAAGCAGACTAATTCTGAAGAGATTGATTGGATTCATGAGCATTTACCACAAAATTAAGGCCTTCAAAAAGAAGGGCAACCCTGGGCTACAGGGAAGCAATTCTACTTTTCTTTGAGAAATTTTCAAAAATTGACCATTGAAATCATCATCTTGGCCACTGAAATGACCATATAAAAGTATAAGTGTCGCTGTGAAATGTTCCTCCACCGTGAAATGCCTCGTTCTAAGTCTCTAATTCAGGTTCTGATCAACGGATACCGCCTTTGACTGACAAAACATTAACAAAACTCCATGCTTGATATTGCCCAAAAACTATACTTGACATCATTTTAGCAAAGTTTAGACTCTTTTAAGCAAAATGCCTTAATGAAGCAAAAAATTTGGTTTGGGTACAACATGAAGTTATGAGCATTTCATGGTGTTTTCTGTTTGCTGATCAGAATTTCCATAACTGAGATTTTTATATCAGATTGCATTAGTTTTATGTTTTTGGCCTTTACTTCATCATTTGAGGGATAAACATTGTAAAGCATTCATGCTTTACATCTTAGCATTATTCTCTATCATTGTAATACTTGTATTTGCAGATTCCTTGATTGTAAGGTTGAGATTTAGTAGTACTAATCCAACCATTGTTATTGCTGCAATTACTTGTTATAATTTCATACATTTGTAACCTCTGGATGGTTTACCGCCAGTGTGGAGAAAGAACAATTAATCTCTCTTTAGTCACCCACTGTAAAGTGGCGAATTCCCACTCATAAGTGGATGTCTGCCGCAGTGGATGAATTAGTTTTGTATTGTAATGTTTTCCCCCCACTATTCAAGTGGTAGCATGGAAATTCTCATGGCTGGTTCACCGCCTATCAACATTTAATTGTAATTCAATTTTCAATTGGTAGCTTAGTTCCTCTGCCATATGTTAGCACCTCGCCTTTCAAAGGATCTTGTGTGCACATTCTTGGCGTTGAGTGTAATTTCAGTTTATTCCTTTTTGAAGCTAATGCTAATCCATTTGGCGTAGTGCTGGTTGTGTTGTGTAATTCAAGAAAAAAAATTACTAACACATTTCAGTGGTATCAGAGCAGAAGATCCTGCCATCCTGTTGATCAGTGCTTCATGTTTAGACAGATGAGTGGCAGAGATCTCCGGTACTACACCAAAAGTTAGAGCAGATTCTAGTTCAGCTCCTTGTGGTATCTAGAGGTTGGCAGTTAGGCATGGCTAATGAAGAAGAGATGAAGTTGGTAGAGACTCTCTTTATGGTTGGAAAGAGACTTTTTAAAGAATTTCAGTCAAGGGAAAATGAAGAGAACATTCTTCATTTGTTAAAACAATGTTTGAGACAAGTGAAGCCATCACCTTCAGAGATAATGGAGTTGGCACTAGCTCTTACAGTGAATTCTTTGAATCAACCCTATTGGTTGGGGCATCCTGATGAAGAAACCAAGCTGCTGATTTCTTCTTGTTTCATGGAGATACAAAGAATTGTAAATCCCCATTTTCCTTATGATGTTGAAACCATGAAGATCATATTAAATATGATAGTGGAGAGTTTTCAAGATTTGGATGAAACTAGAAGTAGTTTGTTTCCAAGAAGAGTTGCTATATTGAAGATATTTTCTGAACTCAAAACAAGTATGTTGCTAGTTGAACTAGGTATGCAAGATGGAATATATTATTTGATACATTACCTCTTCATTTCAACTTGGAGTGAACAGGAGGAGGTTGTAGTGGCAGCAATGAGAAGCATTTTAGTTTTGACTATCAATGAGATGAATGACATTCCAAAATCCATCCTAACTTTTCTGTTAAACATTCATGAACAAAAAGGAAAGAATTCCTCTACTGCTGGTTTGTTGATCAGAAATTTGTTCATTGAGTGAGAGAAAATTGAAGCCACACTTGAAGAAGACAGAGCAGAAAAATAAGGTAGTTATTAGTGCAAAGGATGGGAATAAAATGCTGTTTCTCAATTATTCTAAAGTGGTTTCTCAAGAAGTACCTATTGATATGCAATTGTCCGCACACGCCGAGGGTGAGTGCAAGGAGGCAACATCAGTTTTGAATACACATGAAGAGTCTATGACAAGTAATCAAGAAGAGCTCCTTGGTTTTCTTGTAACCACTTATGAAGAGATCAGTAATATACCTTTACATGAAGGGCTCATTGAAGACAAGAAGGATGAAATCTTCAAATCAGCTAGTAATGATGATCCTTTACTTCATTCCAGTGAAGATGTCATGAATAGTTATGGATTAGAATCGTTTGATCATCAAACTAAGCTCTTGGAGAAAGATTCTCATGAAGATATCAGTTTTGTTGAGTTGGGAGGTGTCTCATTCAAAGAGTCACCATTCCAAGTGGAGTACGAAGGACAGTTTCTTTTTGAACAAAATAATCAGCCCTTCAGCATTTGGGATCCGGGTGTAAAGGCACCTAATTTTGTTAAGAAACTTGTATGGGATAGATTTCCTTTTGATCCCAATAAAGAACAAAATTCAGATTTCACTACAAGCTATGAGACGGCCTTTGGAGAAGTTGTTTTTGACAAAGTAGCTTGCATGAAAAAGCCCCATAATGACCATTTTAGTTTGGTTGCAGCCACTAAAGAAAAGTTTTTTGCTGCTAAAGCTTTCAGGTCTGCGATTAATAATGACTCATTGATCAAATTGGGGGTTTCTTTAACATATAATCAAGGAGACAATGAAGGGAAAATAGAGCTAGAAGACCACAGGGCCTTTGTTGATGAAGAGGTTAAAAAAATTCTCAAATTCAAATCAGATTTTCCTCTCTATGTAGTTGATTGTAAACAGAGGTCCGAAGAATTGGTAAGATTTGATTCTCTTCATGACCTTGAGTATTTTCAATTGGTGGTGGTGAAAGACAGGAGTCTTGGAGCAGCTATGGGGGCAACAAAGACAAGGAACAGAGTTCTGATTTTGAAATGCAGCCTATCAGCACTTCACCATACTTGCACGTTTGTGAGTGGAAAGGACAATTCATGTTTTCCATTGGAGATGAGGTGCATGCCTTAGTCAGATTTGACCACTCACATAGTTTGAGTGATGAGAGACAGAAAGGAGTTTGGGATGGAGTCACTCTCTTTAATTTGCAAGTTATTAAAGACACCTTAGTGATTATAAAATCAGGGTATCTATGTTGGATTAAAGATCGGGATTATGCCTACGAATTCACAAAGAAGATCATTGGTTTATTTCAAGGATGTGAAAGAAATGTAGATAAGCTTACTCTTGAGTTTGAATCAACAAAGTGCATGTTAGCGAATGTTCAGTTGGGTGTAATGGAGGTAGGAGACCAGCTAGCTGATTTCAAACTTCTCAGAGAATGTAGGGACGAGATATATTTTGTGATTGATAATCCTCCAAGCTTGCTTGTAAGTTAATGCATAATAGGTTTCGAGAATTCAGTCTCCATATGGGAAGTGTTGATTCATGACAACTTCCCCATCTTTGACACCAAGGTGTTGTTAAAACATGTTTTGGTAAGACATATTGTTTACATGCTTGACAGTTTATCCTTTGGATTGAGTAATGCTCACACTATCCTATCTTGGGAGAAGGATTTGAAGACGATGTTTGTTTCAGGATCCCTTGTTTTTGAAGCTTTCTTGGATAGACTTCAGTGGTTTACCAAAGAAGTCAATAATTTTCTAGGTGTGCAATTGGAGTTGATAGGCACTCAGGAATTTGTTGTGAAAAATCTTTTGGGGTATGGTAGAAAGGGTCATTGGAGGGATAAGGATCAAACTTTCAAATTTAATGGTGTTTTTTCCTTTCTTACCAGCCACTTGATGATTCCATTTGTTTATCAACAAATGGATTGGAGAGAAATTTTGAGCAAAGAATGGTTCTTTGCTATAATGGAGCTCTTAGAGTGGGTGTTTCTACCCTTGTGTTCAAGCAATTTGATCAAGATGAATGTGGATTTTCAATATTGCAACAGCTTTTCCTACTCTTGTTTGCATATTTCTTTGAACTCTAATGTTGATTCTTTCATTCTTGATTTAATGGTAGCTTCTGGTCACTCTATTGTAGCAGCAAAGAGTGAAGATTCCAGACTTATTACTCATGAAGTTTGGGAGAAAGTTGGACCTAAACAGATTGTTTACTTTCTCAACAATCTATCTCTTGAGTTGAGTGATGTTTTGGGTCATCCTAGTCCTTTGAGGGAATGGGAATTGTGGACAACATTTGTTTTGTGCTCCATTAATGTTGATGTTTTCATGGGTGGGCTACATGGGTTTATAAAAGAAGACTCTAAATTCTTGAGTTTGCATTTTGCCTTGATTAGTACTTGGAGAAGTGTTGTGTACTCTTTCAGATGCATTGGAGAACATTTTAAGTTGAGTATCCGTGTTTGGAATCCTCAACATGGTTTGATAGAGATTGTTACAAGTAGAAAGAGGAATCTTTGGAGAGATAAGAATTTAATTTTCAAATCCTTTGATGTTGTCCCCGTGTTGTCCCCGTCTTCGCCAATCATTTGAAGGTTCTTTTTGCTCATCAACTGGTGAATTGGAGAGATATTTCAAACAAAGGTTGGTTTAATGTTGGTTTGGAGTTTCTTGAGAAGATGTTTCCAGCCTTGGTCATGAGCAATTGTTCTATTATGGATGCTAATTTTCAGTATTGTAGCAAGTGTTCAGTTCATTGCATGATGATTTTCCTAAAATCAGATTTTGAGAGGTTCATTTCAATTTTCATAGGCAACTGGTACATTCATTCTTCCTCTTCTCAATCTTTTTCTAGTAATGGTTTATGGCCTCAAAAGTGGGAAATGATGCTCCATAGTGATTTGGACCAAATTTGGATGGTGTTTAAGTTCCTTTCCAGTGATTTACTCTATACAATTTCTTGCACTAGTGTTTGGAGCAGCGAATCCTTGTTTGTTTGGGTTCAACTTTTTGAGACTTTTGAGAGATTAGTGGGAGTTTTC
This sequence comes from Sequoia sempervirens, assembly GCA_007258455.2. Lineage (NCBI taxonomy): Eukaryota > Viridiplantae > Streptophyta > Pinopsida > Cupressales > Cupressaceae > Sequoia > Sequoia sempervirens. Next base: position 34,606 of record VDFB02096508.1, on the reverse strand, counting down.
AGAAATTTTCTTGCATATGTCAAAATTACTCAGAAGAGGCATTATACATCCTTGAGGAGCTTTGATGATGCGGCTGTTATGAACATGCAAAAGGTTGTTCATTCCTTTGCAAATAGCTATGATGGAATCACATTTGTTGTTGTGATTTGGTTTGATGCTTTGGGGAGTGATGTTGATGAGAATATCTTTGAGTTGTTTAGAGTAATCTTCTTTATTCTCAGGATGGTGAGTGACATTGACATCGCAGATGTTAATTCCTAAGAGTTTATTGGGCATGAGAGGTTGCTAGATTTTGATTCCATTCCTTCCATGTTTTTCAGTTTAAATTTCAGGCATGTTATCTCCTTGAGGTTGCAGGGATGGTTTATGCAGTTTTGGTGTAGTGATTTCATTCGTGTGATCAGAGTAGAGTAGCATCAGCATGATGGGAACTTTCCGAGATGGACTTGGGACCCCGGGATCCTACATGTTTGGTGGGATCAGTTTGGAGTGTTGTGGCATTGCTTGAGGACAAGCAATTTTGGGAAGGGCGGACTATAATGTCCCCATTTTGGCCATATACTCTACTTTGAGTAATAGCCTATTTCTGAAAATCCGTAGGTTGATCAGAAGTGAAATTAGGGTTTCCTTGCTTGGAGGTTTGTGGCATTTATAGGTATTTACTATTTTTAGTAAATACTAATTTTGGCAGTGGTTCAGTTGTCAACCTTCAATAAGTCATTTTCAGTTGGAGTAGTTGCTTAGGTTTGATTTTGGCTTTAAAAAGCATTATTTGGTGAAATAATATATTTCAAGGCATTAATGTTTTAATTTCAAGTTGACCCCTTGGCCTAGTTCATTAACTTTAAGTTGTGTTTAAAAGATGGCCATGAAGGGGGACGCCCTCATGAAGGAGATATTAAATATTTAATAAAGTTTTATTGTGCCTTGAAGTGGACGCCATTCTAAAGGACGATTTAATATTTTTGAATTTTAAAATATTTCAAAGGGGACTTTTAGCGTCCCATTCTTGGAGGAGTTTTGGGAATTTGAAAAGTCACCTCTTTTTCTATAAAAGAGAAGTTTTGCTCCAGCTTTTATCATCCATTGTTAATTGCTAAAGTTATGCTGTCGAAATGGCATTGTGATTATTTCTTTTAGGGATGCTTACCTCCTAGATTCCAATCAATTTCGTGTTTGAAAGACAACACCTAATTGGTTTTATTGCTGCTTTTCATCCAGACTAGCAGATTGAGCCTATTGTTGAAGAATTTTGGAGTTTATTATCATTTTTGAGTTGTTGGTTCATTTACAGCTGAAAGTGAATTTTGTATACAGCTTTGTGAGTAAATTTTATTTCACTATAGGCATTTGTGCTACATGATTGTTGACATTGGGCAACCCTTCTCATAGAAGATGAGATTTAAATTCAAAGAACCTGATTTTTAAGAGCCAAATCGCCCTTCCAGCCAGGCCGTACCTTCTTAGAGCACATTGGGATTCGTGCCAAATAAATGAGGAGGATTTGATGCTGTTTTATGATTTGTTCTTGGGCTCCATTCTCCTAGAGAGCCTTTGCAAAAGGTTTCAGTCAATTTGAAGGTATATTGATGAAGTTATGAGCATTTCATGGTGTTTTCTGTTTGCTGATCAGAATTTCCATAACTGAGATTTTTATATCAGATTGCATTAGTTTTATGTTTTTGGCCTTTACTTCATCATTTGAGGGATAAACATTGTTAAGCATTCATTCTTTACATCTTAGCATTATTCTCTATCATTGTAATACTTGTATTTGCAGATTCCTTGATTGTAAGGTTGAGATTTAGTAGTACTAATCCAACCATTGTTATTGCTGCAATTATTTGTTATAATTTCATACATTTGTAACCCCTGGATGGTTTACCACAAGTGTGGAGAAAGAACAATTACTCTCTCTTTAGTCACCCACTGTAAAGTGGCGAATTCCCACTCATAAGTGGATGCCTGCCGCAGTGGATGAATTAGTTTTGTATTGTAATGTTTTCCCCCCACTGTTCAAGTGGTAGTGTGGAAATTCTCATGGCTGGTTCACCGCCTATCAACATTTAATTGTAATTCAATTTTCAATTGGTAGCTTAGTTCCTCCGCTATATGTTAGCACCTCGCCTTTCAAAGGATCTTGTGTGCACATTCTTGGCGTTGAGTGTAATTTCAGTTTATTCCTTTTTGAAGCTAACGCTAATCCATTTGGCATAGTGCTGGTTGTGTTGTGTAATTCAAAAAAAAAATTTACTAGCACATTTCAATCATTCAAATTGAAGACAATGATATGCAATAAAACTAATTGGAACACCCCAAAGTATCACCACATAGGAAACTAACCACCCATCATTGAAATAACAAGTACACCTCGAGGAAATGGAAAATAAGTGACTAGTACAAGTCTGAAACTTCATTGCAGCAGTCTAGACAGCAAGATAAGGACTTATAAATCTTCAAATACCCACTCCCAAATGCACCCAAAAGTCAATGTAGACTTGGACCAATGTTTCCAGCTCCTCTAATCAATTTAACACCTCTTATCAATGGATTATGAGGGTTTGATATTGATTGAACAGCAGTTATAGGTCTGTCATAACTCAAAAAAAACACTAAACCAGCAAGGTCATAGAATGGTATAGCCAACTTCAATTCTTTTCCAACACCTTGCACAAGAAACTCAAGCATCTCCTCCAAACTACGAACAATCCTCTCAAAATGAAAACTGAAACACCATCAAAACATTCAAAACCAATAAAGCCAAAACTGGAAATTTCATTAAGCACCAATGGTGATCCTTGAATGGAATCACACTAATCTAGCTAGGGAATTTCTTTCAATTCTGAAACCAAAAAATCCATTGAGGGTTTCCATTCTCAAAGATTTGGAGAACCAAAGAAAATCCGGCAGCATAACAATATCATTCTTCAGCATGTCCAAATTGTCAATGGCCAAATTGACACAACAACATGCAGGAAGGATGCAATTATTTTACCTCTCCTAAAAAAGATAAACGGTCATTAAATCAATCATCTTCCAAGGTCCTGGGTGTTGGGTCACAACATTACTGTTTTGTTGAACGGTCAATGTGGCTATAATATTCAAGGGGTTTGTTGGTTATTGAGCTTCTTGGTTGTTGCAAGATTGAATTCCTATCTAAACCTACTCTAATCGAAGGATAAAGAAAAGAAAAAGACAGATCAAGGATGCAAGAGAGAAAAGAATGTTGATTCATCTAATTAACCAGACCTGTTACTTTTCAAGGAATTCCTAAACTAAATTGCGGAACAAATTAACTTGTAATCAATACAAAGCTACATTCATTCACAGTGCAGAAATTAACAACATATTGCAAATGGTTCGTCATAACTCAAACTCAATAAAAGATAAAACTTCATTCATTCCTCGAAGAACTTCAAATTGAACAGTTAACCAAACAAATGTCATTCTAAAGTATAACTTTAAGAAGGTTTGAATCCGACTGCTTCTACTGTGGTAAAACAGATAAACAGTGTTTACAAATCTGGAAAACTTCATTAGTGTACAAAAACCAATATCTTCAAAATCAACTTAGCTTATCCTAAAAATGCAAAAAACTCTATTGTCTAGCTTACTCTACTACTAAACTAGCTTCAACTCTAAGCAAAATGTCTAACTAACTTTCCTAAAATGTCTCTCTTTCTAATCTCTAACCCCTTCAAAATGAGCAGATCTTACAACAAATAGCCCATCAATTACATAATTCCCTCCAAAAAGAATGCATCCAACAACAACTTTTCATGAGCATACAGTCCCTCTTGCAAAAGAAACTTTTTGTTTTCAACTCCATTCTCTAGCTTGACCCCAGTTGGCAATTGCACTTTTCAATTTTGACTTTGGTTGACTTTAGTGAGCCTTAGTTGATAATTCGCAATTTCCAATCTCAACTTTGAGTTTCTCCTTTGCACAGTGTGCAACAACATCTTCCAAAAATTGCTCCAAGTGGGAACCATGAAAGACCCAGTTCACTGCCAGTTTCATTATCTCTTAAAAAAATCTCCTCTCTCGCATGCCAACTTTGTAAATCATCTTCATTGATTTGTGTAATGTCCCCTTCTCGAGCATGACTTTTTCTATTGACCGTTGGCCTATTCTAGAGACCCGTAGGCTTCTCGGGGGTGAAATTAGGGTTTCTTGGTTGGAGGTTTCTATTGCTCGTGGATTGGTGATTGAATTGCGGATTCCTTCTGGGTTTTTCGTGAGCTTCGCGGTGATATGTTTTTCTTGGCATTCCGAGCACCTTCATGAATTTACTATTTTTAGTAAATTTTATTTTTGGCAGTGGTCCTGTTGGCTTCGGTACAGTTGGCTCTCATCTTCAGTCTGTCGAATTGGTTTGATCAATCTTGACCTTGGGAAGCATTTTTGGTGAGATATCCATTTGATTTTAAAATGTTATATTTTAAAGTTATATTTTATTATTGTGACCCCTTGGCCTAGTAAAGCAACTTAAGTTGTTCTTAAAAAGGGGGACTTTGAGGGGTGGCGCCTCATGGAGATATTTCATTATTTTTATAAGGTTCAAAAATCAACACTTGAAAGTGGACGCCCATTTTGAAGAGGAGGTTATTTCTAAATTAAAGTTAAATTTGCCTTGGGGAAAAGGGACGCCATCTTTGTAGGGAAAAGGAGTAATTTCAAATTTGAAAAGTTAGGGTTTTTAGAAGCTTCTGGAGAGTCTTCACAAGTTTATAAAAGGAGGTCTTGGTCTTCATTTGGATTATCTGATATCTTGAGTAATGTTATGCTGCTGAAATGGTGTTGGACTGCTTCGAGGAATGAATGCCTCCTAGCTTGGCTCAACTTCGTGCTTGTGAGATAGCACCTAGTGGAGAGGTTTGCTTGTTTTGAGAGAATTTTGTAGTGAGGATTGCTTTGTTGTTGAGTTAATGCTTTGTAGTTTAGTTATTTGCATAGTAATCTATCATTTTTGGAGTTGTTGAATGTTGCATCAGATTGTTGTTTTTATTCATAAATCAAAAAATACAAAAAGAATCATTCTGGGTATTGTCATTTTGTGTCTCTTTGGCAAGGGCGCCCCTGTTCACCAATTTGCAGATTTTTTAAAGAAGAATTGAATTTTATCTTGAGGAATCGCCCTCCTTGGGGGCCGTACTATCTGGAAGTGCCTTGGAATTTGTGTAGAAAACATCAGTGAGGTTTTGAGTCAGTTTTGGGGTTCTATCTTGGGCGTATTCTCCTTAGGGTCACTTTGCATCTTGTCTCATGTGATTTGAGTGAAAATTGAGTGAGTTATGAGCATTTAGGTGAGGTGCTATGTTGCTGGTTCTGCAAAATAACATGCTGGTCTGTCAGATCAGATTCGAGAAGTTTGCATTTTAGTGAAGGGTTAATGTTAGGAAGTTATTACAGGCCATGTGGAAGATACATTTGCTGTTGCAACAATCTGAAGTGCTCTAACTCTTGATCTTGCAGGCTTTCTTCATCTTATTGTAAGCTGAACAATAGTACTATCAGCATCTTTCTTATTCTTGCTAATTCCATACTTTGTATTGCCCACTGAATAAGTGGAAGAGGCTGGATTGCCACCTGTTTGCTTTGAGTTGCATTGTAGATTTCAATATCTCCACCATATGGTCGTCTCATTTCCATTTTGGATTAGGTAGCACATACTTGGTATTGAGTTACTTTCAGCATTATAGTAGATAGGGATCCTCTGACCATATGATCGTCCACCTTGGACACATTCTTGGTTAGAGTTGCTTATTCTGAAATGCATAAGATCCTCTGACCATATGCACGCCGTCATCTTGCGCATTCTTGGTTAGGGTTATTTCAGTTTGTGCATTGCATCGAGATCCTCTGACCACATGCTAACACCTTGCCCATCTCGAGATCCTGGTGTACATTCTTGGTTAGAGTTAATTTTGCATTGTTTAGTTATTTGCTAACCCTAACGGGTGCATGTTGTTTGTAATCACATTCAAAAATTAAAAAAAAATTGGCTCGGTATATTTCAATTTGTGGCAAGGTTCTTCATCACGTTGAGCATTAATGACCATCAAACCATTATCAATCTGACCTTCCGAAGTACCTGCAAATCAGCACAGTAATTAAGTCATAAAATTAATTAAATAGCGTTTCAAAATTATTCTAATAAAATAAACTTTCAATGCCCATAATTTAAACGATACTAAACCCCCTTCTTGAATTAATGTTTTTTTAAATAAAATAACATAACCCTAGAATAATGTCTTGTCTTGAATCTAGAAATTGGCTATAAGGAAATTTTGTACATAGTTCACACACTTGGAGATCGAGAATTGATGGTGTAAATGCTTTCAATGGCTCAGTACATTATCATCATCACAGAATATTGACTTAAGACATCCTTCAGTGTAACCTTTGGATCCTCCTTTGAACACTTTCAGTCCAACCATGAAGTTGTTTATCATTAGAAATGCCATCGGAAACTATCCCTCTATCTCCCAACCAAGTACTTATAGCCCCATTAGCAGAAAGTTCCTAATTCGGCTTCCATACTTGCACTCTTTTTATGCCATGTTGATCTTTCAATAGAGCCTACAGTGTGGCAATCTCTCATCTCTGACACCCTATGGGACAACTCCACATCAAAATAAGAATCTCTTCCCATTAATCCAGTTTCAATGAAACCATTTACATGGTTATGCAAGGCACAAGAACCAACAATGTCAAAGTGCATCGCATATGTTTCCACAAGGTACATGCATTGTTTGAAATTTTTCATTATTTTGTGCATATTTTGTAATAATTTCATTCATGATTCCACATTTTATCATTTTGTGACACCTCTTGATTCGATTTGGAAACCTGCAATCATTTTATTGCATTTTGTGTCAAACCTCCAATCATTGCGTTCCACGCGCCAGTACCTCTTTGAGCATTCGGTTCAAAACATCTGTTGCCTACGTTGATGCTTCACTTTGTGAACATATTCTACCCAGCATTCTATCAAACGATTCACTTGTTTAGCCTCGGCTTTCACGTTTTGTATGCACTTGCTCATTTACCAAGGTAGTTGCGACTACAACATTCTAATAAAATACATCCTCAATTAGGCTTAGACTAACATGGATCCAAAGCTCACATATGTACAAGAAAGGGAGAATACTTGTAAACCTAACCAACCTCAGCTTTACACCCGAAAAATTGTGTCTGCTTGAATGTTTCTAAAACCTTCTCCACAAACATGTTTTGTATTTTCACCACAATCTATGAGATAACATCTCTTCAAAGGTGCCCTGTCAAACATTCCACTCACCTTTTCGTTGGCCATACTTCGCCATTTTTCATTTACTTTACCCCGCACTTCTCAATCTATAATGTCCCCTTCCTAGGCAGTACAGTTATTTCTGAGGTTAGCCTATTATTCAGATCCTCTTAGGCTGGCAGAAGTGTTTAGAGGATCACTTGAGGCAGTTATCCAGTGTTGGGGACATCACTCCAGCAGTTGATTTAGGTTTGGGCCTCTGTGGACATTTACAGAGTGATTTACAGATACTATTTATAGTAAGTCAGGCAGGCATGAGTTGCTATTTTTGGCAGGGCACCTAGTTCAATTGGTCAGCTCAGTATCGACCCAGTTTGACAATCTGTTGAGCAGGTGAAGAATAATGGAGCATTTAATAATAATTACATTATTATTATGACTTTATATTATAAAGTCACTTTAATGAAATATTAAAGTGGTAATTATTAATGGCATATTATAAATTATTTAATACTTTATAATAAAGGAGAATTATTATTATAATGAGTATTTTATTACTCATCAAAATGGACGCCATTATTTAATTATATTGCCTAAGTCAAAGAAGAGGTGAATTTATATTATTAAATGCATTTTTATTGCTTTTTTGAGAAGGGGTCGAATTCTTGAGAAGATTATATATTCTACCAATGGTAAATCGAACTCATTATGTGATTATTCTAATTTGTCTTATTTCTCTCTGAGAGCATTGGGGTTTGAGAAACAAGGGTTTCTCCAAATCATCAGGTTTTGAAGAACATTCCCTCTTCAGAATCAAGCATACTGAGACTGTGAAATACCAGTTGAAGATTGTCAACAGAGTGGCTTCACACAGGAGTCATATTTGGGCATATCACAGAGTTTATTATCAGTGTTCTGGATTGATCTTTCTTCCAGAAGGAGAATATCACTTTGGCAGTGTTTCATTTGGCATCTGACACATTCTTCAAGGTTGTACGGATTTATTTAATGCTGGTTGGGTCGTACATTTGCTGCAGCAAAGGCCGTACCTTCTTTATTGGACAAGACGCCTTGCTTTTGTATCTTCTTCCTTCTCTAAGATGGACGCCTAGGGTTTTTGGAGCCATTGCATCAATTTCGAGGTGGGAGATTGCACATTTCTTTTCAGCCGTACCATCTCAGGCTCTCTTCCCAGCGCCTGCAAGCTTATCCAGGTTTTCAATAAATAGCTTGTCTTTTTGTTTGAATGTTTGAATATTGCAGTTGTAATCATTCGGGAAGATTAATAAATAATCTAGCTTCAAGATCTAAGCTGTATTCAGTAGTTTTTAAGCATCTGGCATTTTATATTATTTTTCCAAACATTTCCTTGCAAAATCGCAATTTGTCTTTTTATTGCAAAAACACCAAAAAAATCAAAATACAGAAAACAAACAAAAAAAACTCAATATTATCAGCCAGTGTGTAATGTCCCCATTTTTGGCGAGCATCAAAGTTCGTAAGATTAGCCTATCATGAGACCCTCGTAGGCTGATAGAGTGGTTAGAGCGTTGTTTGGGAGCTTGGCTCAGCTTCAGATTGTCAGGTTTTGATCAATTGGCTTTCGTTCGGGCTCGTTCGAACATTTCTAGCATAAGTTGCTATTTTTAGCAGTTCTTGGCAATCGGCGTGGGATTTTAGCAGTATGGCTTTGGCAGTGTTCAGGATCACTTCAGTGTTCGTCAGTTTCAGACGGATCAGTCATTGGATGAATAACGAGGGATATATTAATATTTAATTGTATTAATTAAATATTAATTATTGATGATTATAATATAAAGTTATAATATTAAATTATAACTTAAGTGATTCTATTTGAGGGGGTCGCCATCATCAGAAGGGGCCTAATTGATGATTATATTTTATTATTAAATTTTGGCTGAGACTATTGAAATAATAAAAGAATTAAAAGTCAAATATTTTAATAAACCCTATTATTGAGGAAATCGCACTTTTCAAGAGATAAAGGGTTTTGCCTTGGGAATTGTGCCATTATGAGATTATTGAGAATTGAAATTGATCAACTTTGATCTGAGCAAGAGACTTTAGGGTTTCAAGTTTGAATTCCTTGGGGAACGAGCCATCTCCATTGGAAGCAGTTCAGAGGGTGTGAAATAACCCCTGATTTATTGCCAGCACAGAGGTTTCTTCATCCAGAGGAAATCATTGATCTTCAGAGATTATTCAACTACAGGGTTTCAGCATAGCTTTCATCCGGGAAGCATTTTGCAACAAGGGCGCATCATATTTGAGGGTTTAGACAGTTTCCAAGAAGGCCGTACATTCTTTATTGTTGCTGTACCTGGCCGTACTTTGCTGCAGGCTGTACCTCTTTCCTTGGAGCCGTACTATAGTCTTCAGGAGAAACGCCTTCATTTAGGTCTTCTTTCTTCATCAGTTGGAGGCGCCTAGGCATTTGTGTCCAATCCAGAGCACCAGACGGAGGGAGAAGGAGTTTATCTGCTCAGCCGTACCATTTCATTTATTGCTGTATCAAAAACCACGTTTCATAATTTTATTGCCTTTTACCTTGCATGTATCTGGAACATCATTGTAATCATTGTAGAAGTGCAATACATAGTCTGGCTTCAGTATTTGAGATAGATATTGATTTTTCAAGAGTTATATATTTTTATTTGAATTTGTTTCCAATATCTTGCAAAATCGCAATTCCTTCATTTCATGTTAAAAACCCAAAAATCACAAAAAAATCAAAACTTCAGAAAAACATCAAAAAAACAGACAGTATCGGAAACAGAGGGAAACAGGGGTTTCTACAGTGGTATCAGAGCTAAATCCTGCCATCCTGAGGGTTTAGCCATCTTATGCAACCAGAACAGTTGGGTCTTACCAAGTATTATACATGCAGACGTGCTCTGATTGACAGGCAACAGAGTTTGAGCAAGCAGCTGGAAAACATGGCTGACAGAACAGATAAACCTAGAACAGAGATTCTTCATAGTAACCGAGATCAGGATGATGCAGAGGTTTTGCATGCACTTAGAGATCTTCGTGCAGGTCAACGGCGGTCAAATGGTGTATTACAGCAGTTGGCAGTTGCACTGCAGACATTGGGTACTCCGAGGAGACCGTCACCACATCGTGACGATGACAGGAGTGATGCAGGTTCACGGAGAGCCCCTAGGACAGTGTCACGGACGGCAGATAGGCCTACTAGGCCCACTTTCACGAGACACGAGCCCGATGAGGCTATGGCAGGTGTAAAGCATGAGGGTTTGTTCGCGGGTACACTTAGGGCAGCGAACAACAAGCGGGAGTTAGCACCACCTGAGGCCAGCGAAAGGATTACCATTGACAGAACACCACAAAACACAGAAAGAGAAGTGATTAGCATGTTCCAGGAGTATAGCATTCTACCTCAGAAAATTAAGAAGGAACTCCCTTTCATGAGTTACATGGATTTGCACCCGAATCTTTGCCATAAGACAGAGTTTGCAAGAAAGAAATATCTTACTATAGCTCATGAGTTGTTTACACAGGAAAAGGATAGGGAATCTACACACCAGGATGATACAACTCTTCATCAGAATGATTTGGTATCGTCAAATTCCTATGAAGAATGCAGAAATTTATGTGATGAATTTGATAGAAGTGCTGATTTGATTCAAGAACACACTAGCACAGCTTTGGGTAATGATTTACCTACATCGTCCTTGCAAGAGGTGACCCAAGGAGTTTCTACCATGGAGGCTACTTCTGATTTGTATGACAGCGATAAGGGAACTTCGCGTGAGCATGAGATAGCAGCGATTTCACGTATGCAAAGTAATCCTATTGAGTTGTCACATGAAGGGACTCAAGAATTGGGTACTAGTGATGCATTTGGTGTTGAGAATTTATGTCATGGTGAGTCTGATTTTCCGGATCAGACCTTTGAAAACAAGCTAGAAGATTCTTATGTTGATATGGAATCCCAGGATCATGCTTTGGATGGGCATGTAGATACTTTGGGATAGAAGCGTGTGAAGATATTGTCATACCAGCAACTTCTACCGTACCATTTGAGCCATCCTTTGAGGTACAAAGCAGCAGTACCTTAGATATTGAGGTGTGCATGGATGAAAGCACACATGATGCTGCTTATCATGAGGTGAGTGATGACGAATCAGCATCATATCATAGTGCTTATTGTGAACCGGAAAACTTGTATGGGGGTCGTAAGCTTCAGAATCCTCATCATTTGGTTGGGCAACTACAAGTGAATGACAATATGATTGCCACAGCCCTTGAGCATTTTGATGTTGCTCGTCAGATGTTGGCTACCTATGGTTGGAGCCCTTCTTCGACAGATGAACACAGTGATAGTGGTTTTTCCCTTGCAGAGATACGCGCACTTCGAGAAGCAATTGGAATGATGAAACAAAACTACCTAAAACTACTTGCAGACAGGGATTTCCTTCTCGAGTGGGATTGCATTTGTTATGATGCATTGAAGGGGAAAGAGGAGCAGATCGATGAGCTCACTCACGAGTTTGAGGTGACTATGGACTCATTGCAGAGCACCCAGTTGGCTCTTCGAAAGTCACAGTTACAGATTGAGAAGCTTACCGTGGCGTTGAGTTTGGCACAATCTTCACCATCTTTTGATATGGTTCAGTTTTCCATGGCATCGGTTGGTGAGGAGCATACACCCATGGTCCATAGCAGTGATGGATATGTTGAGGATGTGGTTACATCCATCACGGTCACAGGAGCAGTTGATATAGATAGGATGAGTGCACTAGATGAGAGTTGCATTGAGCCACGCGTCGCACCAGGTTCTCTTGAGATTAGTCCCATGATAGGTGAGGCAAGGCAGATCATTGATAGTTCCTGTGACATGGTTGTTGATTCATTAGAGAGTTGTGTGACAACCCTCGACACTAGTCCATCTTCACAAAAGATATTCAGAGTCTCATCCAGTTGGGAGATTGGTACTTATGTTGATTTGTTTCCCTCTCCTGGAAGCAAATCACTCATTTCATCCGATGCAGTTGACTATGATCGGCAGCTGGTTGAGCCAAGTCAGGAGTACAATTCAATTTATTATTCCAGCGATTCAGAGATGGATGATTCAGATCAGTATGGAGTGATTGTGCAGTTTGTGAATAATCCATTATTTGAATTTGATGGTGGTTTGATCTATGACAACCCACTCTTCGAGTTGGACGCTGATCGTACTCTTGATATTAGTTCTGGGTTGGGTGATGATCGTAGTGTTTGGGATTGTTCCAGTGCATCGCGATTCCAAACAAGACTCACAGAGGAGTTTAATGGGGTGTACACGGTGAGGAGTGCTTATAGCTTTTTCTTTGATCCACCTGTACATGATTCGTATTCGATGCACAATTCTTGTGCATAGGGTGATTCTCTTGGTGCAGTCGAGGGGAGTAATTCATTACTGTGTGCAGAGTTACCATCTTCACAAGATGGGATTAGCAGCTGCAAGTACTCGACTCAGTTGTTTGTGGAGTATTACTTGTAGGGATAGCAGTCAGTTATCCATCATGTCGATATGTATTTAACAGGGCTTGCTACTTCTCTGTCGCAGATTTTTTCATGAGTACATGGTTTCAGGGCGACTATGGTGTTAGTTGGCATGATGGCTTGGACAGTTATCACATCTATGAGGGTTTAGCAGAGGACAGGGAGAGATTCAGGGTAGCAGATGCTTCTAGAAGTTTTTATCTCTGCATGACAGGTGGATGTGAATTCATATTGTATTGGGATCCCGGTGGCGACAACTTTGGCACCGAGTTTTTGATGGGTCCCATTGGGTTCCTTCACTATTCTCAGCATGGTGAAGTTGGAGGCAGTAGAGCGCAGTGGCAGTCTAAGGATGACAGTCACGACAGACTTTCACTCTGGGTTTGGGATCCAGGGATAGCTTGCACAGTTGAGTTTTGTTGATGCTATGGGAGACAGTTCGTGATGTGTGGGACATTTCACAGTTTTTCATTTGGGCCTCCCGAGGATTGGAGTTTCTTTGCAGTGGAGATTGCTTGGGGACAAGCAATTTCAAGGAGGGCGGACTGTAATGTCCCCATTTTTGGCGAGCATCAGAGTTCGTAAGATTAGCCTATCATGAGACCCTCGTAGGCTGATAGAGTGGTTAGAGGGTCGTTTGGGAGCTTGGCTCAGCTTCAGATTGTCAGGTTTTGATCAATTGGCTTTCGTTCGGGCTCGTTCGGACATTTCTAGCATAAGTTGCTATTTTTAGCAGTTCTTGGCAGTCGGCGTGGGACCCCTGCTATTTTTAACAGTATGGCTTTGGCAGTGTTCAGGATCACTTCAGTGTTCGTCAGTTTCAGACAGATCAGTCATCGGATGAATAATGAGGGAGATATTAATATTTAATTGTATTAATTAAATATTAATTATTGATGATTATAATATAAAGTTATAATATTAAATTATAACTTAAGTGATTCTATTTGAGGGGGTCGCCATCATCAGAAGGGGCCTAATTGATGATTATATTTTATTATTAAATTTTTGGCTGAGACTATTGAAATAATAAAAGAATTAAAAGTCAAATATTTTAATAAACCCTATTATTGAGGAAATCGCACTTTTCAAGAGATAAAGGGTTTTGCCTTGGGAATTGTGCCATTATGAGATTATTGAGAATTGAAATTGATCAACTTTGATCTGAGCAAGAGACTTTAGGGTTTCAAGTTCGAATTCCTTGGGGAACGAGCCATCTCCATTGGAAGTAGTTCAAAGGGTGTGAAATAACACCTGATTTATTGCCAGCACAGAGGTTTCTTCATCCAGAGGAAATCATTGATCTTCAGAGATTATTCAACTACAGGGTTTCAGCATAGCTTTCATCCGGGAAGCATTTTGCAACAAGGGCGCATCATATTTGAGGGTTTAGACACAGTTTCCAAGAAGGCCGTACATTCTTTATTGCTGCTGTACCTGGCCGTACTTTGTTGCAGGCCGTACCTCTTTCCTTGGAGCTGTACTATAGTCTTCAGGAGAAACGCCTTCATTTAGGTCTTCTTTCTTCATCAGTTGGAGGCGCCTAGGCATTTGTGTCCAATCCAGAACACCAGACGAAGGGAGGAGTTTATCTGCTCAGCCGTACCATTTCATTTATTGCTGTATCAAAAACCACGTTTCATAATTTTATTGCCTTTTACCTTGCATGTATCTGGAACATCATTGTAATCATTGCAGAAGTGGAATACATAGTCTGGCTTCAGTATTTGAGATAGATATTGATTTTTCAAGAGTTATATATTTTTATTTCAATTTATTTCCAATATCTTGCAAAATCGCAATTCCTTCATTTCATGTTAAAAACCCAAAAATCACAAAAAAATCAAAAACTTCAAAAAAACATCAAAAAAACAGACAGTATCGGAAACAGAGGGAAACAGGGGTTTCTACACAGTGGTCGAGTTGAGAGACACTTGGTCTCTTACAGTGGTATCAGAGCACAGTTTTCTTGCCATCCTATGCTTTTTCAATTGCTTTTTCAGTCAGATGTGTGCTTTTTCGATGCTTTTTCAGGAGCAGAGATATTATTTTCTATAGTAAGGGTAGAGGAACAGGCAGAGTTGAGGATTGGACAGGTCCACCTATTCCTGAAGATCTATTCCTGAAGGTGAGATAGTGTAGAAACCCCTGTTCTAGCTAAACTCTGAACTGTCGGTGTTTTTTGTTTGTTTTTGGTGTATTTTTATTTTTTTGGGTTTTTGCATGAAATAAAGAACAATGCGATTTTGAAAATAAATTGCTAAATAATCTTTAACAAATATAAATAGTCCAGATCTAATATATGAGACTCTGAAAATGATATCTATTGATTCTATTATTGTTCTACAGCCATTTCAAGAATAGATCTCTGAGATTTAGACAAGATAAGACAAATTTTCAGTCAAAAAACCTGATTTGCAGCTGACTGGTTAAGTCTGAAATGGTACGGCCTGATCTCTAGAATGCTTTTCCCTTGCTTGAATTTGATTGGAATCCTTCCACTGGCTGAGGCGTCCCTCTCTGTGAATGGCAGAAGCTAAGAACTGAGGCGATTTGGATCCCAAGACAAACACACCTTCCTCTGGAGATGGTACGGCTTTTACACAGCATTAAAGGACAGTACGGATCTATACCAGCAATCAATACAATCTGTACGGCTTTATTTGAGTGATCTGGAATATGGATAATAGGCGCCTAAGATGAAAAATCACTTCCAAGATGAATCCCTGATCAAAACCCTAAATATATTTTGCCTGTGATGCTCTGTGATAACTTCTGAATAAAGCTATCTCTCTGACTGGCAATAGATCAGCTGATATTTCACAGCCTCTGAATCGCACACACTGAAGATTGCACGTTCTCCAATGCAAATTGAAAACTGGAACCCTTGGCTTTATTCTCAGAAGAAAGACTCGGCAAAAATTCGACTTCAATCATAATGGCTCGAATTCCAATGAAAAACCCTTATATTCCTCAAAAGTGCGACTTTTCTCAATTAGGTATCATTTAAATAAATTCGAACTTCTTTTAATTTTTCAATAGTTTTCAAACTCATTTTTAATTATAAATTATAATTAAAAATGGCCCCTTCAATGATGGTCGACCCCCTTCAACAAATCACTTAAGTTTAATATTTAAAATATTATAACTTTATAATATAAGCTCCGAATAATTAATATTTAATTAATCAATTAAATATTAATATCTCCCTCAAAATATATCTGATTCACGAACCGTCGGCTGGCGAATAAGGGAGTGATTCCATATGACCAAACCATCTTGCTAAAATATGAGGGTGCTCTGAGTGCCAATCTTGAAAATAGCAATTCGGGCAAATGGTGTCCGAATGAGCCTGAACGAAAGCCAACTGATAAAACTCTGACAACCGAAGCCAAGCCAAGCTCCATCAAGACCCTCTATCCATCCTATCAACCTACGAGGGTCGCATAATAGGCTAATCATAAACTCTGAGAGATGTCAACTGGAAGGGGACATGACAGTCCGCCCCTCCTGAAATTGCTTGTTCTCAAGCAATCTCAACTCCGGATGCTGCAGAATATCCTCGCTCTCCCATGTAGCATCTTCCACTGGCAAATCTCTCTATTTCACCAAATATTCCCTGATAGTCCTCCTTCGCAACTGTCTCTCTCTGTACTCCAGGATAGACTCAGGTACTAGAATCAACTTTCCCTCATCATCTAAGGGAGGTAAAACTGACGAAGGTACCACACAGTGTCCTAACGCCTTCTTGAGACGTGACACATGAAAAACATTGTGGACCTTGCTCTCTGCCGGAAGCTCTAGCTCATAAGCCACCTCTCCAACACGCCTCAGGATCTTGAAAGGACCATAATATCGTGGCTTAAGCTTCTCTGAACCACACTTCCTAAGAGTAGACTGACGGTAGGGCTGCAGCATAAGGTAAACCATGTCGCCCACCTCAAAAGACCTCTCTATCCTCTTCTGATCTGCATAATGCTTCTGCTGGTTCTGTGCCTTAGCAATATTCTCCTTGAGAGCCCTCATATTGTCTTGACTCTCCTACAATAAATCTCTAGCACTCGGCACTCTGTTGTCACTCAGTAGCAAATCAAGAAAGCTCGGCGCCTCATAACCGTACAACGCCCTGAAAGGGGACATCTGAATGGTCATGTGGAAGGTAGTATTATAGCAAAACTTGCACAGGTGTATCCACTTGACCCACGCCTTTTGCTGCCCTGCAATATAGTTCCGGAGGTAACCTTCCACCCATTTATTCACTATCTCCGTCTGACCATCGGTCTGTAGGTGGTAACTGGTGCTCGGTGTAAGCTCGGTCCCACAAAGTCTGAACACCTCCTGCCAAAAGTGACTCAAAAACCGACTATCCCTATCACTCACTATGCTTTGAGGCAACCCATGTAATCTGAACACCTCACGGAAGACCTCTGTTACCTGTGTAGCTGTGTAAGTGGTGGTAATCGGAAAGAAGTGGGCATACTTCGTTAGCCGATCCACAACTACATATATGCAATCCCGTCCTTGGGCTTTGGGCAAGCCCGTAATGAAATCCATCGACAGGCATTCCCACTTCCTGTCAGGAATCGGAAGTGGCTGCAATAATCCTGCCGGATATGTGTTCTCCTGCTTGTTCTGCTGACAAACAGGGCATTCACGCACATACTGAAGAACGTCCACCTTGAGACCTTTCCATGTAAATCTCTCCCGAATCTGTCTGTACGTTTTGAAGCACCCGGGATGGCCTGCTGTAGGTACATCATGAAAGGCTCGAATGATAGTGTTCTTCACCTCTGAACCTAGGATCAAATAAATCATGTTCTTGTAAATGATCAAGTCATTCACAAGCGTGTACCTGGTGTCAATCAGTGATCCCTCAACAATACTGGATGCCCAAGTATCCTTGGCATACTTTGCCACAATCAAATGCCTCCAATCCTCTGTAATGTGAACCATAGAGCTCAAATAAGGCCTGCGTGAGAGAGCGTCAGCCACTACATTCTGAGTGTCTTTGATGTAAGAAATATCAAAGTCATATGCCTGCAATTTACTCACCCACTTCTGCTGACGATCATTGAGATCTCGCTGCCCCAGGAAATGCCTTAAACTATTGTGGTCAGTTTTAATGCAAAACTTACTGCCCACAAGATACTATCTAAATTTGGCCAAGGCATGCATTATGGCCAGCATCTCCTTATCATATATACTGTAGAGCCTCTCTGGTCCTCTAAGTTTCCGACTCTCGAAAACAATAGGGTGCTTGTCCTGCATAAGCATCGCTCCAATGTCCTCACCAGAAGCATCGCACTGAAGCTCGAAAGGCTTCGAGAAATCTGGTAGTGTCAACACTGGACACGTAGTCATCAGCTCCTTGAACCTCACAAAACACTCCTGTGCCTCAGGAGTCCAACAGAATGCACCTTTTTTCAACAAATCCATCATAGGTGCTGCATGACATGAATAACCATTCACGAATCTGCGATAAAACCCACACAAACCAAGAAATCCTTGCAGCTGTGTAAGGTTCGCCGGAGTAGGCCAGTCTATAATAGCGCGGATCTTCTCAGGATCCATCTGCACTCCCTCTGCACTGATGATATGACCTAAGTAGAGCAACTCGGTCATCCCCAAATCACATTTGGACTCCTTGGCGTACAAGGACTCCCTCTCCAAAATACTGAGCACGGTCTCCAGATGAGCCAAATGCTCCTGCCAAGTCCTGCTGTAAATAAGAATGTCATTGAAGAAGACAAGTACAAATCTCCTCAGCAGTGAATGGAAGACCCTGTTCATGGTGGACTAAAATGTCGCTGGCGCGTTGGTGAGCCCAAATGGCATCACCACAAACTCGAAGTGTCCACAATGACAACGGAATGCAGTCTTCTCAATGTCCTGCTCACGAACCCTGATCTGATGATAACCTGACCTTAAGTCTATCTTCATGAAGTAGCATGCACCATGGAGCTCATCAATAAGCTCATCTATGCGGGGTATGGGGTACCTATTTTTGATAGTCCTCTTATTCAGGACTTTGTAATCTATGCACATGTGAAGGGTACCGTCTTTCTTCTTCACTAGGACAACTGAAGAAGCGAATGGTGACTTACTCGGTCGAATGTGACCCATAGCAAGTAGCTCCTTGATAGTCTTCTCTATCTCATCCTTCAACCTCTTAGGATGCCTATAAGGAGTGATCATGACAGGCTTAGCGCCCTCCTCAAGCTCTATAATGTGCTCAATGCCCCTATCTGGAGGTCTCCCTGGTGGAATATCACTGAATACCTTCTCATGCTTGACTCTCAACTGCTGAATGTCAGGATGATACTCCGTCTTATGTTGTCCCTCCTGTATAGGTGCCAATGTGCACTCGGCAGCCCACTCTACCATGTCGTGTCGCATGAGTCTCTCCATTCAACGAAAGGAAATAGTTTTGATGTTGCTGTCCCGAATTGCCTTCAGAATATGTGTCTTCCCATCCACATCAAAACGAATCTTCATGTCCTTGAGACGAAGAGTGACTTCCTCGTTCATTCCCAAGACTAAATCGATATCCCCCATGTTCACCACGTAATAATCAGCCTTGAACTCATAGTTGTTCAAGCGCAAGGGGAGATCCTTAATCATACGTTCACACCTGAGAGTGTAACCGTCGGCCACCTTAACCCTAATGCCTTCGAACTCCTCAGTGATGAATCCGCTCTTCTCCACAAATCTAGCATCGATAAAATTGTGGGTGGCTCCTGTATCAAGAAGGGTAATGACCCTCTGCCCTGCCAAAACTCCACGAAGTCTAAATGAACCCTCCTGCTGAATGCTAGATAGGCATGCCTCCTGAATCTGAAGCTCTGACTCTGCCTCTGCCTTAGGCTCTGAAGCCTCTGACTCTGACTCCTCAGAACTCTCCTGCTGTTCGGAATTCTCTGATTCCGAATCCTCGTAATAAGCCCACATCACTCGATTGGCCTTGCCCTTAGGCCGCAAAGGACAATCATGGCTGGCATCATAGGGACCTTTGCAGGAGAAGCAAAGCTTCTTCTTGCGTAGATCATTAAGAGCCTCTCGATCCAAAGGTGGTGCGGCTGATTTGCCCTTTGAATCATTCTTAAAATCTGATTTTTCTTTGTTGAAATCTGATTTCTCTCTGTTTTTGTTGAAGCCCTTATTGTCCCTGAATGAAGAAGTGTTTCTAGAGTTGAATCTGCTGGATGGTGCTGCCAACTCCATGCTTCGCGCCTTCTTCATAGCTTCCTGTAACGAAGGAGGATCAAAGGCTTTGATCCAACCTTTCAATGGCTCCATCAGTCCCTCCATGAAAAGCACTACTAGTCACCTCTTTGAAATATTAGGAACCATAACCGACAATCTCTGGAAGTCACCAATGTACGACTCCAAACTGCCACTCTGTCGCAACTAAGCCAAATCTCTGAAATAGGATTCTGGATCCTTCCTGTCAAATCGTTCCACCAACCTGTCAACAAACTCCTGATATGAGGTGATCCGATCATGCTGGAGTGTCACCATCCCGTGGTGCCACCAATCGTAATCTACCCCCTCAAGATGCAATGTCGCATACCTGATAGCATCCCTCTCAGCCATCGGACGCAATGTGAGGAAAGTGTCTAGCTTACTGATCCAAGCCTGGGCTGTAACCTTGCCACTACCGTCGAACATCGCTAGAGTGAGTCTGTTGGTAGCGTGCTTCAGATCATTATTCTGGTGTCTAGGTCTCCAATCCTGTCGACCTCTGTGATGTTCTCTCCTCTGTGTGATGAATTTGTCAAAGGTAATCCCCTCTCTGACATCTGGTGGTACTAACTCCCACTCCTCGTTCGCTGCCATAAGTGTATATGCGAACAACTCCTCATTCTCCTCACCTGCCATATCCTCATCGGCCTCCTGTCTCACAAAAGTAGGCCTAGTTGGCCTGTCTGCCATCCGTGAAATAGTCCTAGGTGCTCTCCAGGATCCTGCATCACTCCTGTCTTTGTCACGATGTGGTGACGGTCTCCTCGGCGTACCTAACCTCTAGAGTGCCACTGTCAACTGCTGTAGCACCTCGTTAGACTGCCGTTGGCCTGCTCGTAAATCTCTGAGAGCGTGTAAAACCTCTACATCATCCTGATCCCTAGGGTTTTGAGGAATATCTGTTCTGTCAGCCATGTTTCCCGGCTGCCTGTTCAAACCCTGTTGCCTGTCAATCAAGGCTCTCCTGCGAGTATAATATGTGTGACCCAAACTCTTGTGGCTGCATAAGATTGCTAAACCCTCAGGATGGCAGGATTTAGCTCTGATACCACTGTAGAAACCCTTGTTCTAGCTAAACTCTGAACTGTCGGTGTTTTTTGTTTGTTTTTGGTGTATTTTGATTTTTTTGGGTTTTTGCATGAAATAAAAAACAATGCGATTTTGAAATAAAATTGCTAAATAATCTTTAACAAATATAAATAGTCCAGATCTAATATATGAGACTCTGAAAACGATATCTATTGATTCTATTATTGTTCTACAGCCATTTCAAGAATAGATCTCTGAGATTTAGACAAGATAAGACAAATTTTCAGTCAAAAAACCTGATTTGCAGCTGACTGGTTAAGTCTGAAATGGTACAGCCTGATCTCTAAAATGCTTTTCCCTTGCTTGAATCTGACTGGAATCCTTCCACTGGCTGAGGCGTCCCTCTCTGTGAATGGCAGAAGCTAAGAACTGAGGCGATTTGGATCCCAAGACAAACACGCCTTCCTCTGGAGATGGTACAGCTTTTACACAGCATTAAAGGACAGTACGGATCTGTACCAGTAGTCAATACAATCTGTACGGCTTTATTTGAGTGATCTGGAATATGGATAATAGGCGCCTAAGATGAAAAATCACTTCCAAGATGAATCCCTGATCAAAACCCTAAATATATTTTGCCTGTGATGCTCTGTGATAACTTCTGAATAAAGCTATCTCTCTGACTGGCAATTGATTAGCTGATATTTCACAGCCTCTGAATTGCACACACTGAAGATTGCACGTTCTCCAATGCAAATTGAAAACTGGAACCCTTGGCTCTATTCTCAGAAGAAAGACTCAGCAAAAATTCGACTTCAATCATAATGGCTCGAATTCCAATGAAAAACCTTATATTCCTCAAAAGTGCGACTTTTCTCAATTAGGTATCATTTAAATAAATTTGAACTTCTTCTTTTAATTTTTCAATAGTTTTCAAACTCATTTTTAATTATAAATTATAATTAAAAATGGCCCCTTCAATGATGGTCGACCCCCTTCAGCAAATCACTTAAGTTTAATATTTAAAATATTATAACTTTATAATATAAGCTCCGAATAATTAATATTTAATTAATCAATTAAATATTAATATCTCCCTCAAAATATATCCGATTCACGAACCGTATGAAGCTGGCGAATAAGGGAGTGATTCCGCACATGACCAAACCATACTGCTAAAAATAGCAGGGGTGCTACGCTAAGTGCCAAATACTGCTAAAAATAGCAATTCAGGCAAACAGTGTCCGAATGAGCCCGAACGAAAGCCAACTGATAAAACTCTGACAACCGAAGCCAAGCCAAGCTCCATCAAGACCCTCTATCCATCCTATCAGCCTACGAGAGTCGCATAATAGGCTAATCATAAACTCTGAGAGATGTCAACTGGAAGGGGACATGACAGACAGTATCAGGGTTTCTGGGTATTCACAAATCCAATTCCAATAGCAGTGAGAACAGTGTCACTACACTGATGGCAGATCGTGAGATTCCTGCAGAGTCACATAGGGATCTAGGGAAAGAGCATGTCGGAGGAGATATTACTGACGAGGAGTTCAAACACAGGCATGATAATATGATGGACATGATGTCTCAGTTGATGGGTACGATGAGGCAGTACACTCAGCCTCAGCAGCACTATATTCAGATAGGATAGACAAGCAGGACCCCAGGCATAGACCAGCCACCGGTGTCAGTAAAACGGCAGTCGTCACCTATCTCGCATGAGCGTAGGCTGGGACAACCTACATTCATACCTAGAGAGGTACCTTCGACTCCGGAGGCAGAGCAACAGGGTCATCATCATGAGTTTCAGCCACACAATGGCATGTCAGTGGCAGATGTGACTAGATTTTATGGAGAGTATTCGACATTGGCACCTAAGATCAAGCAGTCTTTGACTTTTTATGAGTTTATGGATGTGCATAAACCTAGAGGGGGAGGTAGATTTGACCGCAGAGCTCCTCAGCACCAGCAGCCACAGCCACAGGTGAACAAGGATCTACAGTATGCAGTCAGCAAGATTACCTTGCCTTACTTTGTGTTGGCGTAACAACTAGCACCTCTGGAGTAAGAGTTGGTACGGACAGCTATGCACACTACGCAATGAGTGCTCTTCAAATTAGGAGGGGAAGCTCCCTCGTTGTGCTTGACAAAAATACCTGCAAAGGGAAATAAACTAAACTAATTCCTGTCTTTTTGTTTCAGCTGTAGAGGTACAAGGCTTTCTTGAAAACTATATACGTTGCAGCTGAGAATTTTCTTTGGTTTCGCAGATTCACTAACTACAACTAAACTTAATTGCTTAAATTCTATCCAGTTCCCTCAAGAAAACAGAGCATGAGGAAACGGAGCAAGGTTTGACTATCAGACGATAAACAAGTATAGACTCTCAACTTGAAGGCAAGGTGGCACATCTATTTGCTCAATCTAAACAAGTTTATTGATAACATCACACGATAAACTGAATACGGATTCTCTATTTGAGGGCAAGGTGGCACAACTATTATCTCAATCTGAATAAGTTTATTGTTCACAACACCATACGATAAACAAGTGCAGATTCTCTACTTGAAGGCAAGGTAGGCACAACTATCATCTCAATCTGAACAAGCTCATTGAACACAAAACAGATTTATCTAAACTATGGAAAGAATTCACCATTATAATCGCATGAAACCCTATGTGGCATAACAATTGATCATAAAAGCAAAGACGCATGAACAAATACCAAAAGAGCAATATTGAGGGCAAGGTAGGCACAGCATATATTTCTCTCTCAAGCAAAAGTTAATTACAAATGAGCAAAAGCTCTTATTTATATATATCAAGGTGTAGGGAACCCTAAAATCACCTTGAGTCAACTACAGTCTTGCAAATGCATGCAAGAATTATTACTAAACCCTAATAAAGTAAACTATACAGTTAACTGGAAAACTATCATCAGTTAACCGATACATTTAACCTAAATGGACAATGTGCAAGCATGCACGTCCTTATTTAAAGCAAAATTAACTGGACACTACCTTCAGTTAACTGGAAACCCTAACCCTAACTCCTATGATGATAATTCCAAAGACGAGATAAGCATTTGTTAAGTCAGCAAGTAAACTCAAGACTGAAAGTCGAGTTAACTGCTGCTCATGACTCAACCCTCGAAATTAACTGCAAGTTCCAACTAGCAGATCACTCCATGTCATCTCGGTCTAACACTTCGACCAAGAACTCATCAATTACTCTGTCTTCTGGCACTCTGACGCTGTCCTACATGCATTCTCTGACATCTTCAGCCACTTTCTTGAAACTAGCTGTCATCACAGAGATGTGATCCAGAATTTCCATCAAGATATCACGAACATACTTCTAGAATTTAGTTTGCACAGCCTCGAGATCAGCGTAGGTACCATATCATGAAGATAATGGCATGGGATTTGAGTGACTTTGGCGGCTTTGTAAATGGGGTGATCTCTGTTCCTTTTGCAGCTTAACGCTTCATTGTTAGCTGCTCTGATGAAAACCTAAATTAAGACCGATTTGGTCTTGAATTCAATCTAGTTGAACTTCCTTCTGAAAAACTTGCCCGTTGATTGTGAACACGGCTATGTTCTGACAACTTTCTGGAAAGGCTAAAAAAGCTCTGGACAAGGCTAAAAATGCCCTGTCGGACAATAATTTTCACCAAAAATTCTGAGACATGGGTTTTGTCCGGAAAATGATTCTAAGACAACCCACGACGTCAGAATTGTGAAAAAACGCCATTTAGCTTGACATGCAAAGATTCTTCAATTGAGAGTTGTAGGGGTTTTAGAGCTTCTCGGGGCAATTTTTCTTGAGAAAATCTGGAACATGGGTTTTATGCACAACGGAATTCTGAACAAACCCAGATGATGAGATTTTCAAAAAGATGTGATTTTGGCCCACATGCAAAGAAATCTTCGGAAAAAAGCACAGAGCTTCAGAATGAAGACTACGGGGCGATTTTCTCGAAAAAATCTAAGACATGGGTTTTGCTGCTGATGCTGAAATATGCGAACCCAGATGATCAAATTCTGAAAATATGTTGAATTTCTTTGACATGCGAAGAAAGTACCTAAGATGAAAAATAGAAGAAATAAGACAGAAGATAGAAAGTTTTGTTTGTTCTGCTTCTGTAAATTCACCAACCTCTTCTCTGGAACTTAATGAAACCTACATGCAAAGTGAAAATAAAGTCTAGAATCTCCTTCCTCTGAACAATCTGAATCTGTCGCTAGGAAGAACGCTGAATTTTGACACCTATAGCACCTTTAGCTTGCTGCTCGCTCAAGAAGAATGTATATTTTGAAGCTTGAGATGAAGAAATAATGGACGCCAATGCCTGAATAAATAGACTTTCATCATTGGAATTCGCACAAAGGCATGAAACCTTGAAAAATGCTCTTGGCTTGTGATTGGACCTCATTTTAGTTAACTGAAACTAAAATAAGCTAAATAAAGTACCATGCTTTAGGGTTTCCCTTTCAATCTTCAGTTGACAAATTTATTTAAAGCACCATGCGAATTTGACTTCAGTTGACAATGCTTGTTGAATTCGCCATCTTCAAAATTCACTAAATTTATAATTAAGAATTAAAGCGTCCCTTTAAGAACTGAAGTTGACAATAAGAATTCACCACACTTCATGCTTCATGCTTTAAATCTTTAAAAATGTTAAATATGGCGTCCCTTTTCAGAACTAAAGTTAACAATGAATGAAACGCCAACTTCACTATACCATGCTTTAAATCTAAATATGGTGTCCCTTTTGAAGACTGAAGCTAAAACTCCAGTTGACAAAAATGAAATTCGCCATCTTCACAAAGTCTTCACAATTTCAACCAATTGCACCATGCATGTGAACTCAAGTTGACTTTCAAGTATAAACTTCAGTTAACTCAACATGCAAACAAGTTAACTCAACATGCAAAGTAGTTAACTGGACATGCGAACTGAAAGATCACTCAACATGCCAATATATGAACTGGAGATGACAACCCAGCAATCGTTTAGTCTAATTGCAGTCAGAACTCCAGTTAGGGCGCACCATTCAACTTCTTTCGAAAATTCAGGCTTAAACCTCTGTCGGGACCTCTGTTCATCCGCTGACCCTGGCTGACTGACTTCTTTGATTGGTTGGCTAACAAGTGCATCGCAGAGCTAAACAAAAACTAATCAAAAGCTACCTTGAGATTGCAGACCATAAAACTGACATCTGAAAGCTCAAAAATCCAAGCGCCTTTTCCAAAAGCTGCGCTTTTTCTCATACTTAGTCAAATTTGACATCTCGATCTCGTATGAAGGGAAAAATAAGATCCTTCATAACTTCTGTTTTACCAACTTTTAGGACTGGATCACAGGTTCACTGCGGAGCTGACCTCATTCTGCACGACAGCTGCAAAGGCACATTTCTCCAGAAAACATCATCTGAGGGGTGAAAAACAAGGGCACCTTTTTGAAAAGTTGCTCTTTTTCCTCCAGACTTGGCCATTTCTGGAATTGATGAAAATAACACAAAAACTCCGACTGCAAGCTGCTGAATCATCTTCTGATCTGACGGAGACAGGCAACAGAAAGTTGAACGTAACATGGACACATTGAATATCTGAGATCATCAAAAAGAAGGCATTAAAGGCTTGAAAAGCTTAGGCGCCTTTCTGAAAATGTGCTCTTTTGCTTTTTCCTTTGATATTCTAAGATTTGACCCTACGTTCGACCTCAAGTTCAAGCACTTGCACAACTCAGATTCACCCACTGACGGATGCGTCGCGAAGCTTGAACAAACGAGAGATAAACATCTTGGGTGACATTTAGCCAAAAACTTTCATTTGACACGTCAAAAAGATGGGTGCCTTTCCCAAAAGCTGTGCTTTTCACCAGTGTTAGCCAATTCTCGCTTTCGCCTCGTTTTGTGCTATATCTTCCATAACTTGCTCGAAACAGGTCCATTTGACAAGCTTGATAGCTCACTGCAAAGCTGACGTGATGCCGGACAAATGTCTACTGGAGGTGACAAACCCTAAAAATAGGATCTGAGCCCCTAAAAGATAGGGCGCCCTTTTGAAAATGTGCTCCCCTCTCCAGAGAGAATTTTGATGATTTTCCTTCAGATTTTCATTTTTCTTAAATCTCTTCAGTAACAGACTGACATTACACTGACACCAACTCCATATTTAAAAAGCCCAAAAACGACCTTCTGACATCACTTTAACAAGGTTAAGACTCAATTAAGCAAAATGCCTTAGTGAAGCAAAAATTTTGGTTTTGGGTACAACACTTTGATGGTTCTGTTAAGAGTTCAATGAGGTCTTGGGTACAAAAGTTAGACAATTACCTATCATTGAGACCTATGCAGGAGGACGAGGCCATTAAGTTTGCTACATTGCATCTTGATGGGTTGGCGCATGATTAGTGGCATCACGACATGTACACACTTGGTCATCATGCAGTTACTGCTTACCAGGAGTTCACCAACAGGCTCATTAAGCATTTTGACAAAAAGGATCCAGAACTTTATTTGAGAGAGTTAGCTTAGCTCAAACAAACAGGTAGTTTGGATTCCTACATCGGTGAATTTCAGAGGGTTGTAGTCATGGTTACAGGCATTTCAGAGAGCAGACTTATTATTCTCTTCATCGAAGGATTGTTGGAGCCGATGAGAGGTTGGGTCAAGGCATTTGATCCTCCTACTCTTCAGGAGGCCATGAGGAAGGCATGCAGTATGGAGCTTGCAGCACCTCGCAGCAAGTTCTCTTCAGGCTCAACACCGTATACGAGGCCTAATAGATCATTTGACAAGAATAGGCCATTTGACAGGAAGAGGGATCCACCTAATCCTAAGAAACGAAATGCACCACCATTTGACAGGGAAACATTAAACGACTTACGTAAGAAAAAGTTGTGTTTTTGGTGCAAGGCACCCTATGATGAGAAGCATGTATGCCCTCTTCGTCTCAAAGTGAAAAATAACCAGATGGAGTGGTTTTATGAGGGAGAAGAGCAATCTGATCTATCAGACCAGCAAGCTGATTCAGAGCATTCAGATGATGAAAGGTCTGAAATTGATGGGGAAAATGAAGGAGGAAGGAAGTAGCAGGAGGCACATTTGACTAGTCTTCAAAGAGATGGATCTTTTAGACTTCGTGGGCTCCTAGCAGGTCAGAAAGTGATCACTCTACTCAACACTGGTGCTACTCATAATTTTATAGATGCACGGTTGGTAGAGAGACGAGGTATACAGACAGAGGAGTTTGAGAGTATTCGAGTCAAGGTGGCTGATGGGTACACCCTCAAATGTGATAGAAAGATAATAGATCTTCCGATGCGGCTGAACAACTATGAGTTCAAGACTGAATTCTACATTGTTAATATGGGAGATACTGATGTGGTACTTGGGATGGCATGGCTTCATGATTTGGGTGAGTTCACACTCAATCTTCGAGATATGGAGATGAAGTTTAAGGTAAACGGGAAACCTCATGTCATCAAAGCCATCAGAGAGAGTAATCTGAGGATGGTATCGTATAGACGGATGGAGAGACTCATTCGTCATGATATGGTTGATTGGGTTGCGGAGTGTATGATATTACCAACACAACAGGAGCAGCAGAAGGTTGAGTACCATCCAGACATTCAGATACTGAGGACTAAACACTCTAAAGTGTTTAGTGACATTCCACCTGGCAAAGCTCCAGACAGAGGCACCGAGCATATTATCGAGTTGGAGGAGGGTGCAAAGCCCATTATGATTACTCCCTACAGGTATCCGAAACGGCTCAAGGATGAGATAGAGAAGACAATCAATGAGTTGTTGGCTATGGGGCATATCAGACCTAGCAAGTCACCTTTTGCTTCATCGGTCGTATTGGTGAAGAAAATGGATGGATCACTTCGGATGTGTATAGATTACCGCCAGCTCAATAAGAAAACAATTAAGAACAGGTACCCGATACCCCGCATCGATGAGTTGATTGATGAGTTGCACGGTGCTATCTTCTTCACGAAGATTGACTTGAGATCTGGGTACCATCAGATTCAGATGAGGGAGCAGGACATAGAGAAAACCGCTTTCAAATGCCATTCGGTCACTTCAAGTTCTTGGTTATTCCTTTCGGTCTAACCAATGCACCTGCTAGCTTTCAGGCTACCATGAACAAGGTCTTTAGTTCTCAGCTACGGAGATTTGTGTTGGTCTTCTTCGATGACATCCTGGTGTATAGTTTTGGTAATCTTGGCTGAGGAGTCCTTTTATGCCAAGGAGTCCAAGTGTGAGCTAGGCATGGCTGAATTGTTGTATCTTGGGCACATCATTAGTGCCAAGGGAGTCAATATGGACCCTGAGAAGGTCCGAGCTATAGTTGAGTGGCCAGTACCAGAGAACCTTACGCAGCTCAGAGGATTCATTGGGTTGTGTGCTTTTTACAGGAGATTTGTTAGTGGGTTCTCACATCACGCCGCACCCCTTACTGATTTGACAAAGAAAGGGGCTTTTGCTTGGTCACCACAGGCTCAGGAGTTCTTTGATAGGTTTACGGTGATTATGACTTCATGTCTAGTATTAGCATTACCAGACTTTACGAAGTCATTTGATTTGTATTGTGATGCTTCAGGAGAGGGCATTGGTGCTGTTTTGATGTAGGAGAGACACCCTATTGCTTTTGAGAGTAGGAAGCTTAGGGGTCCTGAGAGGTTTTATAGCATCTATGACAAGGAGATGTTAGCCATTATGCATGCTTTGGCTAAATTCAAGCAATATTTGGTGGGCAGCAAGTTCAGTGTGCGTATAGACCACAACAGCCTGAAACACTTCCTTGGACAGCGAGACCTAAATGACAGAGCAAAAATGGGTTAGCAAACTGCAGTCGTATGATTTTGACATCACCTTTATTAAGGGGAAGCAAAATGTTGTAGCTGACGCCTTGTCTTGCAGACCTTAGTTGAATGCTATGGCACAGATTTTTGAGGATTGGAGGCATCGAATCATTACAAAGTATGCTAAGAACCCATGGGCTTCTAGCATTGTTGATGGGACAGAGCAAGATAGTAGGTATACCGTTGTGAATGACTTGATCATTTACAAGGGACGGATTTTTCTGGTTACTGATTCAGAGTTGAGGGATACAGTTCTGAGAGCCTTTCATGATCTTCCTATGGCGGGCCATCCCAGTTATTTCAAAACATATAAGTTGGTACAGGAATGGTTTACTTGGAAAGGGCTAAAGATTGATGTTCTTCAGTATGTACGAGAGTGTTCTGTTTGCCAGCAGAACAAGCAGGAACACACATATCCTGCTAGACTACTTCAGGCACTTTCGATACCTGACAGGAAGTGGGAATGCTTATCAATGGACTTTATCACGGGTTTGCCGAAAGCCCAAGGTAAAGATTGTATTTACGTAGATGTCGATCGGCTGACGAAATATGCCCACTTCTTTCCGATCACCACTACATTCACAGCATCGCAGACTGCAGAGCTTTTCTTCAAAGAGGTATTCAGGTTACATGGGTTGCCTCGAACTATAGTCAGCAATAAAGACAGTCGTTCATGAGCAACTTTTGGCAGGAGTTGTTCAGACTTTGTGGGACCGAACTGACACCTAGTACCAGCGACCATCCACAGAAAGATGGACAGATGGAAATTGTCAATAAGTAGTGTTGACGTGGTTTTTGAGACCGCACCAACACAGAATAAAGTTTCCCACCGGATACTCTATCCTCTCTTGAACAAAGTATTCAGCATGCTAAGATTGCGAGTAAGTTCATGCTTTCAACTCCAAGGTTCCTTTAATGCAAATAGACTCAGTTGGCTCGATGTGATTTTGTTGGTATGTCACACAATTGTTGATAGTTGACAGCAAACAGCGGACTAAGGGTTTTCACGTAATTCGAAGGATTTGGCAAATGAGCACAAGTTTCCTAATTCTAATCGGAAATGAACTGAATTTAAAGGGTGTAGGGATAAGAGTGTTCTAGTCTACTCTAGGGTGTGGGACATGGCGATCAATTTTCACAAGCTTCAACCAAGCTCCGTTTTGCCTCACTTCGGACAGCTTCCGCAGAACTGGTGCAATCTTCAGAGGAATGACTCAAGATGTTCAGATCACGATTTAGCATGAAGACACCATCACAACGACACATGCCAACATATAAACCATAATCGAAGTCAAGTTTCACAAAGTTCCAGTTGACCACGCAAGGCGAACCCACCGTCAGCGAGCCCGCTAGTGGTATCTTCAAACGAAGTCTTGTTCAAATCGAGCACCACATTCCACAATTGCTAAGTACTTGCATGAAATGAAATCTACTTTACTTTAAGCTACTTCAAGATGCTACGTGAATTGGAAAGACAAAGAAGCCTCAACAACTATTCACAACAAAGAAGAATCCACCATCAATGAAAATTTTTTTATTATGAAAGCATACATGACAACTTCTTACAAAGTATCCAAAGGGAAGACTTTCCTTCCTTTTCAATCTAAACTACTATGCTAAGATATTACAACTAAAGTACCTCCGCTCTACTCTCTAGTCTGACGTCTAAACTCTACTTCTAATGAATTACAAATGAGGGGGACTCCCCCTTTTATAGTTGGCCAAGTCCAACGGACGGCTTAGATTACAATCGGCTGGATGGCCCAGATCGTGCCACCTCAGCCCTAAACAAGATTTGCCCTAAAAACTGCCACAAAGGAGAGGGGTAATAAATGAGCCATAATGTCCATTATTCCTTCTAGAAGATTCCATTTGTAGACGCGTTCACACTATTCTCGATCTTCTTCTTGATGTTGTTCTTCAACTTCTTTCTCACTTGAGCTAACACTTAGCCAATTTCTTGCAACTTTTTCTTCCTTCATGCAAAATTCATAACTTTATCATCCTCTTAAGATTGTAATATCATCGCGCTTCACCACTTCAAGTCATCGTGCTCTGGCCTCGACATTTCTCCTACAAAACAAGCAAGGAGAAGAAAATTAGAACATTTCATAGTATAAACTCACCTTACTTACCTAATTTTCACGCTTTGATTTTCAAGGGCTCATCGTTTTTCCTTGGTCAACTTCGCGTTCAAATTCTTCATGCCTTAGCCAAATTTTCGACCCATCTTCCTCAAGGGCGCATCATCTTCAACTGCATCTTCAAGAAACTCATTTCACCTGCTGGAGCTCTGGCAACTTTGATTTTATTCATCTCTGGCTCAAGAAAACTATCTTCACGAAGGATTTAAGCAAATTCACCTAGGCAGTTCCTTTCAAATTCATCGTCTGAAGAATTTCACCTTGAAAACACGTTTTCTTCACATTTGCCTTAGAAAATTTTTAAAATTTCCCTTAGGAAAACTCATCAACCCAATGTCCATCAAAAATCTTCACCCTGAAGGCCGAAGCGAAGCATGGAAGACTTTAAAATCAACTCCTCATCGACAATCTTCGATACCCAGAAGAAAATTTCCTCCAGAACGCGTCGAACTCATGGGTACACAACGAACGGGTTCATTTAATTTTCTTGAATTTTGAACCTTAGAAACTTATTTCCCTGTGAAATTTAAATCTGTTCTCCACATCTGTGAAGATTTCTTGTTGCTCTGACTTGAAATTTTTTTTTATTTTTTATTTTTTTTTAAATCCATCCTGCAATGCCAGCATCTTCATCTTCAACAAATTTTACTCATCATGGGAAATTCTTATCACCTCAGAGTCTAGGCGCATTTTCTAGAGGAAGAAAATATTTTGTGCCTTAGAAATTTTTTAAATCATCTTGAAAAACTTTTTGAAAATTTTGCCCTGGAAAATTTTATACTCAACTTTGATCACCTTGCCTGCGAGGAAAATTTTATTTCAACAACTCACTTAGAAATGTTATTTCCATTATCCCAGGCGCATTTTATACCATAAAGGACACTTTAAAAAAAATCTTCAACGCCTAGCTTACTCTTTAAACTCCCTTTGGGCGCATTTTATGTTTGAGGAGGACATTTATTCCTACGCCACTCATATTTTGTCATCGCCACCTTCACCTTGCATGGCGCACATCACATTTGAGGGTGAATATTCAACTTCACCACGCCTAGCAATATTTTCTCTTCCCTTTGGGCGCATTTCTCACTCATGCCTAGCATATTTTATTAACCTCACCAATACTTAACCACTTTCCAACTCAAATCCACTCTTTACTTGGCGTATTCAAAGGTTGGAGAGGAAAGTCAACACTAAGATATTTCCATCTTGCACAACGCCCAGCAATCTCCACTTGTCTTCATCTCTATTTGGGCGCATTTTACCCCTTGAAGAGGATGGGCGCATTTTGCCTATGGTGAAGGATAAACTTTGTTGACCTTTTGACTTTTCCCTAACTTGCTTTGAATCATGGGCGCATTTCAGCATATGTGAAGGATGACTTTTGAACTTCCTTATTTTTGTCTTGACATGCCTTGATTTGGGCGCATTTTTCCCATGTAGGAGGATGAACTTAGAAATTTTCCTTGACTTTCTTATGAGGTGGGCGCATTTGGCACATAGAGGAGGATAAAACTTTTGACTACTTTGACCATTTGCTGCATGGGCGCATTTTGAAGGGGGTGGAGGATAACTTCGACACTTAGAATTTTTTGTGCCACTACCTTGAGCTGGGCGCATTTCACCATGTGTGAAGGACGAGATGCTTGCCTTAGAATTTTTTATGCTTCAACTCCACCAACTTGTGCGCATTTTACATGGGGAGGTGGATGAAAACATGTTAGAAATTTTTCAAACACCCGGAAGGCAAGTTGGGCGCATTTCACCTGTGGTGGAGGATAAACTTCAAACTTAGACATTTTTTTTCGTCTTTGCCAGCTTCTCTGCCCTGCTATTTATAGTAAGCCCTCCGATTTTTGCATCTCTGAAGCCCAGAACGACTTGAAATTTCGAACACTGCATCCTCATGACCTTGATACCCTGCCGACACTGCCATTTTTAATCACCCTGCTATTTTTAGCCCATTTTTGAAGATGATTTACTATAAATAGTAATTGCATGTTTCTGATAGTTCCACTGCTTCGATTAACTTGAAATTTGAATGAGGCACTCCTCACCACGTGACCTATCTGTCGATATCAACGCATGTGCCTGACTTACTATTTTTAGCCAGTTTCCAAATTGACTTACTATAAATAGTAAGTGCTTCGTTCGACTTGAAATTTTACCAGCAGATAGCCTAAAGGACGCTGATCGCAGTGGTTTACATTGGTTTTCGAAAATTCTGACTTTTGACCCCTCTTTTCAGGCTCCGAAGTTGGAAACCCTAATTCGCTCTGCATGCGTATCAAAAGATCTCTGTTTGCTCTCGTTTCTGTGGCATTGCGATCAGCTCGTGATTTTGAACTGCTGGGAAGCGGCTGCCGGGACGCACCTGCTAAAAATAGTAAGTTCCTTACTGAGTGGTTATCTCCGTTTGCATGTCACACCATTGCGAAGCTCTCGAAAAACCCATTAGAACCATCCCACATGCAAAGAAACCTGACATGTAAACCTAAAATAGCCTCAAGGCTGAATTCTAAAAGTTACTTTG
>VDFB02096506.1:0-30289 GCA_007258455.2 Sequoia sempervirens | reverse complement strand
TTTTTAAAAACAGCAATTAAGGCCAATAAAAATTCAATTAAAAAAAATATATTCAACAAAAAATTACAAAAAAAACTCCACATAAATCTCATGTTGTTAGATCTCTTTTCCCAAAAGGAATTATCAAAATACTTTTTATTTGGGTCAAAAAGTGGTGTCCATACATGTGCTTGGTATGGTAAAAAAATGGGACTTTTAAAAAGTGGTTTTTATAGATCCCTATCAAAATTTAATTTCTATAATATGGGTATTTGAATAATTTACATATTTCGAAACTATATTCAAAATGATGAATTTCATATTAGTAATTTTTTTTAAGATTCTTTGTGTAAGTTCCTCAAATTTTTAGTCCAAGTGTGAAAAAATATGAAAAATAGAAAAAACACTTCCACTTTTTGAGCTTTTTGTGTACCCGGCTTCTTGCATCAGCCAGGGAAGTGATATGATATTTAATTAAATAAATTAAGGTTATTTAATTAAATAAGAGGACCTAGGGATTAAATTAAATAATTTGATTTATCTAATTTAACAAGATGAAAAGCTAGCATGAAAGGGTGTGAATTAACCCAATTAGATTAATTAGATTAATAGATGAAAATGACAATTTATTAAATAGCTAGGATCATTTAATCAATTAAGTGAAAAGAGGATGGGTTTTAGGATGAAACAGTGTTAGTATATCAGATTTAGGTATGTGATATCATTTAGGACATTTTAAAGTGTCTACACCTACTAACTATCTGATTGGTTACATTTTGTAGTTTGAAAAAATGTATAGAAAGTGCAAAAAAAAAAACTTGAAAGGAAACTATTTGAAATAAACTATTCTAGAAATGACAAAGAGAGGATAGGAAAGGGTATGATGCTTCCCATAACTTGGTTCTTCAATTAGCTCCACTTGGACGTGCCTACACATGAAAATGAGAAAAATGTTAGGTTGTGTTTGAGGTCTGCCTCAATCAGACCCCCATTTTGGTGTTCCCACCTACATGGAGAGCCAAGATGCCACAAGATATCAAAATCGATAAAGAAAGTAGAAAGGAAGTAGTGAAACTAGGTAGAAAGAAAAGACAATTGAAATGCTATCCAATAAGCACAATGATGCAACCAAATAGAAAGACACAAAGTTACCTTCCCAACTACAAGCTCTCAAGGCCAATGGCGGAAGGAACAGAGTGGCACCACCATGTAGAGAAGATGAAGCTTGATTATTGTGCAACGAGAGTGGTGTTGCAACAAGAGTACATTGTTGGATCCAAATGAGGAGCTTGCAATAAGAAGAAAAATGGTATAGGGTGAAGCAAGAGTGTGAGAATGAGAGAATGAAGTGTTAGAATCTGTGATAGAGAGCATGCCAGAATGAAGGGATTGGAATGAATTGAGTTTGAATTGGAAAAATGTAGGCAAGAGGTCAAGTTTTTTCAATTAAGGGAGGTAGGGAATGTTACTCTTCGTAGCCAATGGAAAACATAACATTTTTGTAGATCTGTGGGGCATAAATCTTGTTAGGATGGAAATGTGGCATGCAAACATCTGTATGGCTCAGACACATCCCTGATAAAAAATCCTCAAACAATGCAAAAAGATGCGACCATGTGGAAGGTACGAGGTGGAAGTGGTGGATTTTACATCATTGAGTTTATATTTTCTATGGTAGGGTAAATTAAATGGGGAATTTTCCTAGGGTGCAAATTCGTGCCATTACAACTTCTAAAAAAATTTAAAGATTTTATTCAAAATTAGTTGTTGTCCAATAAAGATGAACCTACTACCTTTGCAAAAGCATGTTTAAAGATAATAAAAACAAACAATGAATGGAGTCTATGAGAGATGAGATGGAATCTATAATGGAAAATCATACATGGGATTTAGGGTCTTTTCTATCTAATAAGAAATATTTATAAAATAGACGAGTTTATAGGTTGAAGGAAGAAGAAGGTGGAAAAAAAATATATAAAACCAAGTTGGTGGTCAAAGGTTTTGATCAACAAAATGGCATTCATTTCATTGAAATATTTTAACCAATAGTGAAAATGACTATCATCAAAGTAATGTTTGGATTGTTAGCCTTGTATATCTTGAATTAAAGCAAATTGATGTCAAGGTAACCTTTCTATATGGTGATTTGGAAGAAGATTTGTACATGAAGCAACTTGAAGGTTTCAATAAGAAGGTAAAGATAATTTTGTTTGTAGATTAAATGGAATCATGTATAGTTTGAAACAAGATCCTAGACCATGGTATTTAAAAAATTAGTTCTTTTATGGTTGATAAAAAAATTACTAGATGTGAAAATGATCTTTGTGTGTATTATAATGTTTTGAAAAATGGTGAATTTATGTTATTACTTTCATTTTTTTTTGTAATTTTTGTATCAATTATAAATAAATACATTCATTTTTTTAATAATTTTTTGTATAAAAATATAAATATAAAATATATTAAAAATATATATTTTTGCACCATTTTAAAATTCAAAATGTATGTCACTTTCTAGTGATTCAAGTTAACAAGTTCAATCAATATTTGCCACTTCTTTTATAAAAGTGTTGTATAGCTGCTTTAAAATTTCATTCAAAAATTAATATCCTTAGTAAATGATTATTGTTTCTAAATTTGTACCATCTTAAAAATATCCATGGTTCAATCTTCAATGCCATGGAATCAACCTATAGCACAAATTCAATCTAATGTACATATCTTATTTATGATGCATGAGAGTAATTTATCAAAATGTGCACCTAATAAGCTATTCTCCTTCATTTCCTTTATAGGTGAATCTATCAAGGTGGTCTCTAGGAACAACATTTAGTATTTTTTTGAGTCAATAGTTGAATGGATTCTCCTATGTCAAATATTTTTGGTGGGTGGAATTAACAACAATGAGAGATATTGAAGACAAAATTCACTAACATGTAGTTGGTCTTTATGGAGATGTAATTACTTTTGTCTCTTTATAAATTGAAGTGTGTTCTAGTGAAATTACTTGTAATTTCATCAAGATGAAATTAATTGCATATTGGATTTCTTTAAAAACCATGACATGGAAACATGTCACACAAACATGTGTTAAGTTGGTTCACAATAGCTAGTAGAAAGGATTATGTAGCTTATAATATAATGTTGAAAATGTAAACTTCAAGTTCATTCTCTCACATCACAAGATTGAAATAGGTCTATGTTATGAGCCACTCAAAATGAACCTTGGGGTAAAATGATACTTTTGAAGTAGGTCTAACTATATGGAAGTGTGTTTGAGAATTCAATAATAATGAATAAATAGTAAGATGAATGATAGTGAGTTGGTAATTAAAGGTTGACAAAGAATTTGGCCATGAGCTAAACCATTAAGTGTATTTTTATTAGCTTAATGGTTTAATATTTTCTATAATGGTGAGGTCTAGTTACTTGTACTAGTTTTCATTTTTATAACTAGTAGGTTACTTGATGTGTATTATTAAGACAATGTGCTATTCAATTCTTAAAAAAAATATTATTTGAGTTCAATAGTGAAATAAAATTTTCAAGGTATATCGAATTCTAATCCAAGATTCTTTGGGAGTCCATTTACACCTTACATTTAACATCACATTATTCAAGATTCAAATGATCAATAATAATTGTACACCTCATCCCTACCAAAAAGTGGTAAATAATTATCGTACATTTATTAGTCAAAATTTATATTTAACATTATTTAAGAGTATATGTCTATATTGAAGTTGGTGAAACTTGATTAAGTGTATACAAAACAATGCTAGTTGTTGAGAAAATAGTGGATTGCTTGGTGCCTATCAAAGGTATTGGTTGTAGGGAAATATTTTTTGTAGAGTGACATACTTTTCATAGTTTGGAAAAGCTAATGACAATGTCTTTGAACAACAATTGTTGACCATGATGCTTTGAATGAATGAGAACCTAACAACTTTGACAATTTTTTTCTTAAACTTACATAAACGGTCATCTAGGAGAATTCCTTTTATGGTTGTAAGATTCAAAAATGAAAAATGGCTAAGACCAAGTAGAAACCACTATACAAAAGATTTAAGCCCGAATTTCAAATCCAAACAAGACAGTATAAATGATAAAAGAGAGAAAACAAGAATGAAAGCATAAAATAAAACTCCCCTATCAAAGTTGATTATCTCCCTTGCTTCTCCTCCATTCTTTCTCAAGTTGCAAATATTTTCCCTCATATTTTGAAGTGCTTGAATACCTACAAATGACAATGACACTATAGCAAGAGCCTTGGAAAAATGTGGTTGT
The DNA here is from genome assembly GCA_007258455.2 of Sequoia sempervirens. Lineage (NCBI taxonomy): Eukaryota > Viridiplantae > Streptophyta > Pinopsida > Cupressales > Cupressaceae > Sequoia > Sequoia sempervirens. The sequence goes on along the minus strand of VDFB02096506.1, from coordinate 26,023 downwards.
AAAGACAAAATGGAAGAGAATACCTTATTTTATAGAAGAGATTTTGAACAGATGGACAAGATTGATCTTCTAGAAAGATGCCAAGATCAATGGTTGAGAGAACATGCAACATAGAGGAATGGGGGTTACAAAATGAATGGTCAAGATTCAGAAGAGACCAGAGTCAATTGACGACCAAGATTCAAAATTGAGATAGTGGAGGGAGATAATGGAGAAATTAAAAATTAAAATCATTTAATTCATGAGAAGGAATCTTTGACCAAGTGGAGGCATAAATAATTTATTTGAGGAAAAGGCAAGTGAGAATTTAATTAAAATGATTTATGCAACCTTTTCAATTAAATAGGAAGAAATAGAGAAATGGGGTTAAATAATTAAATCGGATTAATTATTTAAGTGGGGGAGAAATATCAAAAGATAGTCAAATAATTTAAAATTTATTTGACTATAGAAGAAATAAAGATTAATGAATAGAAAAATAATTAATAATAATTCTTTGACTATAGACGAATAGTGAAAGGAAAATAATTAAATAAATAATAATTTATTTAATTATAGAAGGAAAGAGTGTTAGCGATGCAATTAAATAAATAATTTAATTAATAGAGGAATGTGATAAAAGACAATAATTAAATAATTGAAACTATTTAATTATGTAGGGGAGAAGACCAAGACAATGGAAAAATGACGCATGTAGACTAAGACATTTTTCAGTGTCTACAATGGTAAACTCACAAAAACATTCTACGTACAAAACTTATTCTTAGGCTAAGTCACACAAATGATCTTCTATATCAATTTTTGAGTAACAAAAAGTTTATTATTCTTGTCTCATCTTTAGCAGCTTATGCATTTCACTCGAGGAAAATGCTTGGACATTTGCTTTCAAAGAGCCTCCATCTTCAATAGCTTTCCTAGCCATCTCCTTGAGTTTCTTCCCACTTGCTTATATCTCTTTCCCTTTATTGTCACAAAGTAATTATCTTAGAACCTCCTTAACATTCCCTTCTTCTGGAATCCCAGGGATATGTTCATAGAACTAAATCCCCATGTCCAATTCCACCAACAGTCGTAAATTGAAAAATTGATACCCAAACATAGGCCACATGGCTATGGGTACTTCCAATAGTTATTCTCTCAAGGTCACGTATAAAAGAAAATTGTAAAAGAATGTCTTGGGAAAAGAATCCAAGGATCATGCAAAGAAGGGATGGGAGAAAGCAGATAAAGAGGATAAAATGAAAAAATAAATAGAGAGATGTGTAACCACTAATGAGAATAAGTAAGGAATTATATGATTGGTGAGAGATATGTTTATGAGAAAATCACTAGGGGATTGGTTAAACAAAATCTTAGAGCTATGAAAGGCATTCCATGATGGGATAAAATAGGCCAATAAGTTGGGAGATAGGGAAGGTTCAATCCCTTCTATTTATGTGGTAGTTGCTTATTGTGAAATGTATACAAGTTATATTTTGACTTATATCGAATAAGAAAAGTCATCTAGAAGTGTCCACTAAATACATATGTAGCATCAATTTAGGCCTAATTTATCAAAAAAAGATAAAATTACTCAGAAAATTGATTTTTTTATAGCTCCTATTTATGTAAACATAATTTTATAAGAAATCTTAAATATACTCTTTTGTAAATCTATAAGTTTGGTTTCAAAAATTAATTATTTTAGTAGTTTAATTTTTGTTTATATTTTTTATAATGAAAGTAGGTCATTAGCACCAAAATATAAGATTCCTTGTCTTATAAAAAAAAATACTAAAGTTTATAAAAAAAAATTATGATGCAATGGAAAATTGATTCTATATCAAGATTATATAATTTTTTAAAATTGATTTGATATCAAGATGATATATATATTTTTATTTTAAATAAATGGTTAAGATTGAAGGTGGTGTCCCATTGAAATAGTTTTGTTTTGAGTGCACATAAATTTTAAAATTTATTAAAATCTATTTATGAGGAAAAAAATAATCCATGCACTAAAGTTTCAAGTTATGAATATAACATAAAAATTTGGAAGAAAAAAATATTATATAAAGAGTGATGTTCCACTTAACCTCATTTTAAAGTATTTTATCAACAACTAAATTATAGTATCAATTGTACAAAAAATACATTTATTTTTAAAAAAAATTAAATACTAAAATACAAATGTATAAAATACATTATATTTTATTATTTTGCATCATTTTAAAGTTCAAAATGTATATGCCACATTCTAATGATTCAAGTTAATAAGTTAGATCAATATTTGCCACTTCTTTTATAAAAGTGTTGTATAGCTAGCTACTTTGGACTTTCACTCAAAAAATAATGTCTTTAGTTTGATTATTGTTTCTAAATTTGTACCATCTTAGAAATATTCATGGTTCAATCTTAAGTGGGATCAATGTATACAACAAATTCAATCTAATGCATATATTTGATTTGTGATGCATGAGAGTAATTTATCAAAATGTGCAACAAATAAGCTATTCACCTTCATTGCCTTTATAGTTGAATCTATCATGGTGGTCTCTAAGGACAACATTTAAGATTTATTTGAGTCAATAGATGAATGGATTCTCTTAGGTCAACCATGTTTGATGGGTGGAATTAACAACAATGAGAGATATCAAAGACAACATTCACTAACATGTAGTTGTCAATATGAAGATGTATTTTGTCTCTTTATAAATTGAAGTGTGTTCTAGTGAAATTCCTTGTAATTTCATAGATGAAATTAATTCCATATTGAATTTCTTTAAAAACCATGACATGGCAACATCTCACACAAACATGTGTTAAGTTGGTTCACAGTAGCTAGCAGAAAGGACTATGAAGCTTATAATTTAATGAAAAATTTAAACTACAAGTTCATTCTCACATTGAACTAGGTCTTTTATGAGCCACTGAAAATGAACTTTGGAGTAAAATGATACTTTTGAAGTAGGGCCAACTATATGGAAGTATGCTTGAGGGTTTTGTAATAGTTATTAAATAGTAAGATGAATACTAGTGAGCTGGTAATTAAAGGTTGACAATTTTTTTGGCAATTAGCTAAACCTAGCACAAAAGTATACCACTTATGAATATGTTATTCCATTAATATGTTTTATGAATGCAAACATAAATCTAAATAAGAAGTACCATGACTATGTAGTAAAATGTATTTTTATTAATATTACTGGTTTAATGAACATTTCCATGACAATTGGGTCATAATTACTTCTACTAGTTTTCATTTTTATGACATGTAGTGTATTTCATGTGTACTAGTAAGACAAATGCATTATTCAATTTTTTTTTTAAAAACATTTTAAATTCAATAATAGAATATATTTTCCAAGGTACACCTAAATGAAATCCAAGATTCTTTGGCAGTCCATTTAAGCTTACTCTTAACATCAAAATGTTCAAAAAAGTCAAATGATCAATAACAATTGTGCACCTCAGCCGGGCTTAGGGTGGGGTCCCATGGGGGTGGGCTTCCTCAAAAGTCTCAATGGGTGCTGCAAAGTTTTTTTAGGAATTTTTTAAAGCTAGCAGTCCCATGAACAAAATAGTACAATTCAGCTTAAAATGTTAAGCTACATATTTTTAGGAAGTTGGTGATCCCATGAAGTGTGTTCTAGCTTAAACATTAAGCTCCGTAATTTAAGTAAGCTAGAGGTCTCATGAATTTTACTTTTAATACTTTTAAATGTAATTAATTTCACAATAAAAAAATGAAATATATTTAATCAATTGAAAACTACATGATGGTTTTTTGTTTTTATTTGTGCATATCTATTTTAGTTAATTTTTTATCATCTTCTATTGCAAATTTTGCTATCTCAACAAGTTGTTGTACAACTGAATATTATGCTCATGATAATTATTTTAATTAATTAATATACTATTGTGCATGTTGATCATCTTTTATTGCAATTTTCGCTAGCTCAACAAGTCAACAACTTCTTCCTTGATATGCAATGCTCCTTCTGTTCTCTAAATGCATGTAAGGTAATAGGATAGTGGTTGTAGAAATTTTAGAACTGTGTGTCATCTTAACACAACTGTAATTGTGATTCTCAATATTAAATTTTGAATATGTGTTAAATTCTTTTACAAATTTTTATAGTGGATCTCAAAATACTCTCCAAAGCACTTAAATATTGGAGAAAAATACCATAGTTAAGATCTTAAGTGATAAGGAAAAGGTATAATACCATAGTTTTTTATATTTATCATATCTTTTTAATGGACTTCTGTAATAACTAAATATTTTGTGTTTTTCTTCCCTTAATTAAAATAGAGTAAAATATTTCAAAGTTTGATTGATTCCTGAATTTATTGGATTTTTTAATTACAGTTAGTTCAAGAAAAATATTTTTTATAACTTACAACAAAATTATTTGCTCAATTTTTCAATGAGAAAAAGAAGAATGACCAAATTAAAACACTCACAGACACATACAAAGTCTAGTACAACATTAAATCCATGAATTGTATTTTATTCAGTACCATGTTCATTATTACACTAGCACAATATTTGTAGATGTATGAATTTCAATAAATAATAGTCACTGAAACAAAGACTTAAGCCTTCAATAGTTACAAGTGCTTGGTGGTTGAAACCTCCCCTGTTCATGAAAGGACTACATATCTCTCAGTCAAATATAAATTTAATTTTGTGATTGATGCTACCCATGTAACTTCACAACACAAACTTTTCTGTAAAGACAGTCTATACTAAGAATTACAGCTAACACATGTGCACTGGCATGAACAAATGTATATATGCAGATAGCTAGTCTATTGGAAAACTAATATTGATTTTTTTTTTTTTAATGGGTAAAATATGAAAAGAGGTAGTATCTAAACCAAGGGCAGGATTGTAATTTTCCAGAAAAAATTGAAGTAAATTAAAAATAATTATATTGAGAGTTTTTTTCCTGGATTTTATTATGTAGTTTATTTGTATTAATATTTTGGATCACATTTTTATCCAACAACTCTCTTTTTCATCCTGATTCAAGAGTTGTAGGAGAAAAATGTGATAAGTTTATGATTTTTATCCACGTTGATTGCAGATTACACCTTCCTCTTAGATGATAAGTAACAAGAGGACCATAAAATAGTAGGAAATTTAATTAATTCAACATGGACATTCTGAAGATGTCATGAAAAATTCTTATGCATGAACGGAAACCAATTTACACATTTGTAATTCATAAGAAATAAACAAGTAACACCATGATTACAAAAAATACAAAATGGACCGTTCAACATCAAAAGGAAGGTCATGGATAATCAGGTCATGTGTTCAAATGTAATAACTGCAACATAATATTTATAATTTAATTTCTAGTTCTACTACTATTGGCTTCAATTGATAGAAAAGATCTGCAGTTCATTTCACCAAAAGCCTCAAGAAAAGTTAAATTGTTGATTTTAAGGAGAACACCATAAGAAGAACACCTTGAGAGCAACACAGTTAATTTTCTATGTAAAGGAGAACTGATATTCCAATGTGCTTATTACTAGCCTCAATGGTTCCTTGTAAAATGGGATTACAATTTTTAAACTTGGAATAATTTAACAGTATTCTTATGCCTTACAATTAAATGATGTGTATAAGGCATGAGAGAATACCATAAAGTACAAGTCCTTAAAAGGACAATGCATAGTAAACAACTAAAAGACAATTTAAAAGATAGTAATTAATCACCATTTACAAAAGTCATTAATGCTTCTCGAGCACTTGTTGCAACTGGATCAACTAACTCATTAGTTGGCATATTTGTTTCATTATCTACAAAAGCAACATCACATGGATCATCTTCACCTTGCACAACATCTAATGTCATATTATGCAATATACAACAACAAATAATGGTTTTCATAAGCACTTCCAAATTTGGATGCCACATTTTGGATTCCAAAATCTGCCACATTTTTTTTAGCCTTCCAAATGCGCACTCTACCACAATACGTGTTGATGACAACTTAAAATTGTATTCCCTTTGACTACTTGTTAGACCTCTGCTGAAAGGTGTAATTAACCATTTCAACAATGGATACCCGCCATCTCCAATGATATACTCTCTTATATTTAATCTTTGTCCGCCTTCACACATTTTATGGAAAAAATAATTTCGTAAAAGTCTAGCATCATTAACTGAACCAGGCCACCCAATAAAAATGTCCATGAAATACATATTGCTATCAACAATTGCTTGTATTGATATACTATAGTTATGATCACGATCATACCAATCAGTAGAGCACTCATTAGGTGGAAGATGAAATTGAATGTGAGTTACATCTATAGCTCCACAACAATTTGGAAATACTTGTTTTAGACGAAAACCTTCTTTTACATGCTCAAGTTTCATGTGATTACAAGTTTCATTAAAGTGTGAGAAGCATCATGAGAGTGTATCAAGAGGGATGAAGTGAATACAATCCCTAGTATTGAGATAGGTATATCCTCAATGGACATGGCAATAACATGAATATTAAATAAATAGAGTGGTTTATAGCATAAATTAGAACTATAGAGAAAAAACTAACTAGAATGATAAGGAAATTGAAAGAATATAAGGTAACAATGAACTTAGAGAACTTTGGCCTTATTTTTAGGGATATGATTGATGTGGTTGCTATAGGGAAGAAGAGGAAGTAAATAAGGGAGGAAGTAAAGTAGTTGTTAATTGGTGAAGAAGAGGAGATAATATTTAGAAATATAATAAAATAAGTCACCAAAAACTAGACAAAGAAGCCATGATAAGAAGAGAGAAAGAGATACAAGAGTAGAGACTAGATTAAGAGAAAGGATGCAACCTAACCATACAAAATAAATCAAGAACACATTTACCTCCTCCAAATATGGATGCACATATGACTAAGCTCCCTATTTTTGGTAAATACACCAAGGATGTTGGCAAACATCTCTTTACCTTGGACTTTCATTGGAGTGGGGTTGACATTAATGATGACTAGACCCAACTATATTATTTTGTGGATACCCTTAATGATGAAGCACTAAGATGGAATATTAAATAATGACCGAAGCATGATAAAAATATGGAAAGAATTGAGTGACTTATTTGTGAGAAATTTCCATTCACCTAATGTATGAACAAAAATCATAAAGATTATGGAAGATTAAAAAAATTGAGGGATTAGTAAAATTTTATGAACAACAATTTAAAAGTGGTTAGAAAAATGGTAGAAACATTGACATAAAACAAATTAATTGGGTAGTTTATTTTAGGGTTATCCCCTCACATTATAACATAAGTAGATGATAATATTTCCTCTTTATATAATGATGTAGTAGAACTGATCACTAGAATATAATCCTAGTCAAAGATATGGGAGAATGATTTAGGAGGAAAGGATGAAATTGATAATTTCAAATTAGAGTTGGAAAACATAATGTTGAAGTAAGAAATTCTAATAAAATGTGAGAAGGATGAGACTTCTCCCCCACCTCAAAGAAGTAAATTTTTGTTTAAAAATTATAATAGGGAAGAACATCTAAGTAATGAATACTTGATCATCAAAGGCACCAAGAGGACTACAACACTAAGAGGGGAACTTAAGAAATCCCATGGAAAGATAGTAAGTGGATACTTAAAAATATAAAGTGGGACAAACATGAAAAAAAAAGTTGTCTAATGTTACTTCATGAACAAGATTAATATGAACCAATGGTTCATAGATTGATTAGGGAAGCATTTTCTAGATATTGGTATGGATAGATTATACGGTTTAGCTATAAGAGCATTGAATGTTTATTTGGAACATGGCTAGTGGGAACTTCAATTGAGAGCAAGTATAAGACCACTTAATAGTATACAGTATGTGGTACCACAAATTCAAGATATAGGACCCTCCATGAGTTACCATGGTAACTATTGAGAAGGTGGTGGTAGGGGAGGCTACCACAATAAGCATAGAGGTACCGAAGAAAGAGGAAGGGTTGAAAGGCCAAAATATTATAACTATGGTAAACTAGGACATTATGCTAATGAGTGCAAAAGAAAAAATGAGGAAATTCCACATGTGATTTTTGTGATGATAAATCACATGATACTTCTAGTTGTCCCAAATTTAATAGTTCAATACGAATGTGTTGGCACCATGATAAAAAAGTGAATAATTTTCTAGTCTAAATGTATACCTATGATGCTAAATTAGTAATGAATAACTAAAGTAAATGATAAACTGTTAGACAATGTGAGAAATCAAATATAGAAAAAAAATGTAGAATAGGAGAATCCTCGTTGAAAAAAAAGAAATTAGAAAATAATACAAATGAAAAAAGGAAACACTCAAGAAAAATTCCATGTTGAAACTTAAGAAAAGGAGAAAAAGAACTTCAATAATTACCTAGCGTTGGATTAACAAAGCATTTCCTAGGAGAATTTATGAAAGTGAACAAGAAGAAAAATTATTTTGGTAAGGAGGTACATAATTTGGTGAGAAGGAAGTCCAAAGAGATAATTAAGAAAGACAAAAAGGAGAGGATGATAGTAAGGAATGTTTCAAAGAAAAATAGGTCCATAGACTAAAAGAACTAGAAAAATTGGTAGAATAAGAAGAGATTAGGGCTCAAGGGTTGGATATGATGAAGTTGGATAAGGTTATTTGAAATAAACTGTTGAAAGATGGAATTGGGGGCATTTCTAGATTTATCCAATTAGTGTTAGCTTGTGAAGAAAGGGAGATAGTAAGTTGAGATGATGAGGAGGAGTAGGGCAGTTTTAGTTACTTTAATTATTATTTTTATTAGGGTTGGGTTAAAGAGAAAAATATAAGTTATTGGTATTCTTATTTGTAGAATTATTGGTTTCTTGAGAAGAGAATGGGGCTAAATAAATAGAGGCATTAGAGGTAAAAGAGGAGATGGCCTTAAAATGATCCATCACCTATGTATAATCATACAAGGTGGTACAAAGTGTTATAAAAGTTGGATATTTATGCAAAAGATTTTGATTGTGCATCTTTCAGAAAAGATTCCTAATAAATACTCTCTCAATATTAGAGTTGAGAAGAAGATAGGAGATCTATGAAATAATGCATTGATAATAAAAAATAAAATCCATCACCTTCTCATTTACGCCTTGATTGCAATGCATAACATGTTGATGAAACTAACCTACAACCCTATGTTGACTTGAATATGTTCCATGAAAAGATAAGATAGAGGAAGGAACCCATAGAATATGATCATTTTTGTTTATTTTTTCTTTAAAATGAATATAGAAAAGCTTAGATATTAATATATCATCAAAGTAATAACAATCCACATTGATCTATAAAGTATTGAACATGTATCTTAGGATCACTTATCCAATCATGCATGTATGTCAATATTTAACATGATGAACTATGGTTCTTTTGGGTCATTTATTATAGCGAAACATATTATGTTGTGAATGAGGTTTAAGGTTCCATCCCTTGGGGTTTAGGATGGTGGGAGAATAGATAGCTAGCATTTCATTACAAACATTTCTTGAACTAGGTAGTAAGTGATACTTGGTTAGGAGCATAGTTGGGACATTGAGGGTAGATGTAAAAAATCATGTTTTGGTAAGAGTGTTGCAAGGGCTGCGGGGTTAATGGAATGATAGGAGAGGGATTGACAGTAGTGGTAAGAGAGGATCAAGAAAGATAAGTGAAGGCTTGAAAGGGTGACACATAGGGGTAGGAGGTAAAGTGGTTACCTAAAGAGACATGATCATAGTTAAAAGGAGGAATGGAGTGAATGTGGGTTGGATGAGGAGTAGGCATGAAAAATTAGGTGAAGGAATATTGAGTGGTAGGAAAAAGAAAAGAAGTTGGCTAGAAGAGAGGGATGAATGTAGGAGAACTAGACTATAAAGAGAGATGAGTGTGGACAATTTATCCTATACCTTGTAATATCCCTAGCTGGGCTCAAGATGGATGATGGTGATATTTGTTAAGGAGTAGATGACATCGTCAGGTAGGCTACTTTGGAGGAGAGACAAGTGGTGATCAATTTTGTTGAGTGATAAACTTATAATCATCTAATAGGGAATCATTATCAAAGTGGTCCTCGTTGTGAGACATGTAGAGTGGGACAACATGTGGGTGGATGACAATGGAGGAAGGGTAATGAAGGAAAATACATGGACAAGTTTAAGTGAGGGTCCCTATAATAAATAATATATGAGGAAGGGATAGTCAAAGGGGAAGGACAATAATTTCTATTAAAGAACATCAAAATGATACATCCTCATATATTATGGGAAATTTTAGTAGAAAAATGTAGAGTTTTTAATTTTTAGGTGAAAATAAAAGACAAACAATAGTGTAGTAAATGGACACTAAACTAATTGTGATAAGGCCTATATGTTGTGACTATGTTTATGTTTACTCAAAAAAAGAGTTTTGTTGAATGATGATAAAATTTAAAAGTCAAAGTAGAATTAACTATTTTTTTGACATTAATGAATGAGAGTTTGTTGTTTAGAGAGAAAATTTCTTTTGAAGATGAAAGGAATGAATAATGAAGGTTAAGATTCATATAAATTTCATTACAAATATAGATAGAAAATAGATAGCCTACATAATTTAACCATAGGAAAGCCTTTTCAATTATCTATCTTAGGATTCAACTACAAATCTACCATAAATAGGTTTACTTAAGTTAACCCAAACACACAAAATTCTCTATGAACTAAATAACAAAATTCTTTTTCTTTCTAGTTAGATTGCTTAACATGTCTTGTTTAAGCTAAATTCTTAATCTAAATAGGACTCAATTGGGAAATGATAACAAACTACGAAATTGGTTGATTTACCAGCAATTAAATTTATGAACAACAAGATTGTTCAAAGACATTTAAAGGTAATAAGAATGAAGGATGGAAATTGGATAAACTAGTTGATAAAAAATAATAAGAGGACCTATTGAAAATATTGAGGTTGCTAATAGAAGGAACAAAGTTCAATTTTAATATAAGAATATTGGCACACCTGTAGAGTGCAACCATACCTTTATTACATGTGATTTAAAAAAGAAAAGAAAAGAGATAAATAACAACAAACAAAAGAATGCTACAATTTTGAAGAAATGAAAAATAAAATAAGAATGTAGAGTTCCTATATGGTTTCATAGCAGTTTCCGACCCTTGTCTATGCTTCCACATTTTGCATACATTTCTACCAGAGCAGTTGCAACTAGGGGAGAGGACCCAGTACCTAAGCATGTTTCAATAGTTGTGATAGTAGTTGTTTATATAATGTCCAATATTTTTATCAATATTGGACCAATAGTTGTGACTTTAAAGTTGTTAGTGTTGATGATGACTACCCATAAGTAAAAAAATGTATTCCTTTGATCTAAAAAGCAAACAATCATGTGATTCCACATCAGCGCTCAATAAAACATGTTGTGAATGCACAAATATTGGTCTCACTTTTTTTTTTGGCCTTTTTGGACACCTTGACAAAAAGCATGCTGATGTGGCATCATATTTGATGATGTGGCCCTGAAACCTTAGTTATAAGTAGGGGACTTGCCAAGTAAGCTGCTGCAAAAAATTGGGAGTGATTTGAAATTTCCACGTAGAATAATTAGAAGTGCGAAGTTAGGGTGCACAACTACTGAGTCCTCTCCCCTACATCAAAGAAAATTGCTCTATCCTTAATGCTTTGATGGATGTCCATACCCTGTTCCAAAGCTCCCATTTTGGCACAGGCTAGGAGGATGCTCGCAAAGGTTGCAGAGTCTATCTTTACACCTGCCAAATACATTTGCTTGAAAGTTCTTAAAGCCTTTTTAAAAAGTCGACTTTACGAATAATCTACAATCAGGGCACTCTCTCAGAACATCTTTATTCGAGGCATTCTGTTAAACAGTTATTTTTTTAAGGCATATCCTGCAATCATGACATTCCATTAAATTTTTTTTTTTACAGGCATGTTGTCAAACAGTTACCGTCGTTGTCTATGCTTCCACATTTTGCATACATGTCTACCAGGGTAGTTGCAACTACAATCTGACAAAATTCCTCTGTCCATCATTTGATGGATGTCCAAACCCTGTTCCAAAGCTCCCATTTCTGGACAGGCAGGGAGGCTGCTGGCAAAGGCTGCGTAGTCCGGCTTTACAACTGCCAGTTGCACTTGCTTGAAAGTTTCTGCCTATTTGCGTAGTGATATAGCTGACGGTCAGACCTTGGGACGCAACTAGCCTTGACAGGTCGAGGAGAGGGATGGAGTGACCCAGTGCAGGAAAAGCCAGCACCACCACATGGGGTTTCTGCAATCCGTCCATCACAATCAAAGAAATCTAAACGAGGATCTCAATGGCTTAAGGCTTATAGTATAGATTCATTGTATTTGCTGCACTTTTTAAAGATCTCATACAACTTAACGTCCCAGATTCGCCGAGAAGCCTAGGAATCCCTAAAATTCCCGGGGCCAAATTGTATGTCACGACATGATAGTATGAGCCACAAAATTTATCGGCTATAAAGGTTGTTGGATTCGACTCTTGCACTTAAAGGTCACAGTCGACCTTCGTCCTGACTAATTTTTCATGGCGGTTATGCATCCCACGTTGCCCTTCAAACATAGTACTGTTGTACAATGGGCTATTTTGGGACTCTGCAAACCAAAATTTTCCCTTTCAATATATTAGATTTTATTGCTTCCAGGTTTAGAATAGAATTAAGTGGTTTAATTAATTATGGTTCTAGTGTAAAGCGTTCTGAAGTTACAGTACAGATAGATTACTCAAATTATTTATATGGTGTTTGTTTGGAGATGTGGTTCCGATGATTTAGACCATTTCGTGGTGTTAGTTTGGAGTCATGGCTCCCATGGTTTTGAATATCTCGTGCTGTTAGTTTTGGGATGTAGTTCCAATTATTTTGATTTTTTTCGTCTTTTTTAATTGTATTATAAGGGAGAGGGGCTTATAGTGGGTCACCCTAACTTTGCGTTTCTCAAAGTCTTATGTGAAAATTTCTAATCACTCCCAAATTTGTACAGCAGCTTATTTGACAAGTCCCTTGTGTATAAAAATTGGTTTCAAGGCCACATCATCAAATATGATGCCACATCAGCATGCTTTTTGTCAAGGTATCCAAAAAGGCCCAAAAAAAGGTGAGACCGTTAGTGGGTCACTAAGTCATGTATTATTGGTGCGCTGATGTGACATCACATGATTTGTCAATTTGTGTACTTTATGGATAAAAGTGATTTGAAATTGGATATTAAGTGTAAGTTTATTGGATATTGAGCCTACCTGCTATGGGCCTACTCAGACCTACTTCTATACCCACCATTGGACCCCTACCCACTATAGGCCCCTGTCCCTTAATGTTTAATTAGTAGGAGAAGGATTAAGTAGTTGAGCATGCTTCAATAAGCGTTATAAAATTTGTTGATTTTATGTCTAATATTTCTAATAATATTGTACCAATAGTTATGACATTAAAGTTGTTAGTATTGATAATGAGTACCTATAATTGAATGAAATGTATTCCTTAGATCTAAAAAGCAACAAATCATGTAATGCCACATCAGTGCACCGATAAAACATGATTTAGTCCACAACTATTAGTCTAACTTTTTTGGGGGCCTTTTTGGACACTCAACAAGAAGCATGTTGATGTTGTGGCCCTTAAACCTTAATTATGAGTAGAGGACTTGCCAAGTAAGTTGTAAACAATTGGGAGTGGTTTGAAATTTTCACATAAGATTTTGAGAGACATGAAATTAGGGTGCTTAACTATGAGGTCCTCTCCTCTATCAAAGAAGGAAGTTGTCTTTTTCACTTGAACAAAGCTAATAATTACAATATTTTTGATAGTGCTTGGTTTTTAAAAGATGATGAAGGAATAAAATCTCAACTTCTTAAGTTTTCTCTTATATAGAAAGGGCCTTGCAAGGTGTATAGTTTGTGATTTTTGTAATTGCCATTTAGTTATGTAGCTCATTTAATATATCCTTTTATTTATCTTTTTGTTTTATAATGATATAACAAATTAACTACTTCATTTTTTTTATTATAATATTTTTAATTTATTGTTTTCAATTAAATTGAATTTTTATTTTAGTTAGCTTTTAACATCATTTCATTGTACACTTTTTAATTAAAATTAGAATTTCACTAGATCACATTTGTTTAAAAAAATAAAATTTCATTAGCTTCCATGTTGTAAAGTTGGGAAGTGAATTAGAAATCATTACCAATGATGAACAACGAAAGGGTTCCTTTAGTTTCTTCTTCAAAATATAGATGGAAATAAAAAACTAGGAATACACTAATACTTAGTATAAAAACTACAACACTATGTAACATTCTTCAAACATTTACACTTTAATATTTAAAATCAAGAAATGTGTGAAGAAAAAATTATATAATAAATAAAATCAAATGTTAAATAACTAGGATTTGCAAGTTCTTTGAAAGTTTGTTTCTCTTGGTACCATTAGTTTGTATTTCTTGGGAGTACATATTTATCATTAGCTCTGGGTATTTTGGACCAATCATAATTTTAAGGTCTATTATGCAATCTTTGACCTTCATTGAAACATGTAGCATCATTGTTAGAGGGCATACCATTTTCATTCTTTACAACCTTATATGAGAGATCCTTCATGACTCCCACTAACTTTTCTAATGTTTCCTCAATAGTGAGGGGCTTACTAGAAGTTGTTGCACCTAGTTTCCAAAGTTTTATATTAGCCCTCTTGTTGTCTTTACCAAATTCTTTTAGATTACTTTGTATGTTGATGGTCATGGCATAAGCTTCTCTCAATGTTTGACGGTTCTTGTCTCATAAGAAATAGATGGAATTTGAAACAAATGTTCCACAATATAGAAAAATACACATAGGCTCATTTGTCTTGCTTGGGGAGGCACTTTCCTCATAGTAATAATGAATTTGTTGTTGAAATCAACAACTATTTCATTAATCCATTTTTTTATAGTATTCAACTCATTGATTGCAAATTTAAGATCCAACATTTCTCCATATTGTAATCTAAAAATCCTCATAAACTCATCCCATGAATCTATGTTGTTATCTAAAAGAATTTTGTACCATTATTTTTCCCTTTCATCTAGTGACTGTAGAAAGAGCTTCATTATGAAATCTTCATCTTCTATTTCATATTTGTTTCTCACATCAGTAAAATGGCTAAAGTAGTCCTCACTAGTGATATCATTGTTACCTTGGAATTTTGGCACTTTTCCTCTAATCTCAGCTAGAATAAGATTAGGATAATGAAGAATTCCATGAAATTCTAAATTTCTATATCTTTCTAGTCCCTATGGTAGTTGCACTAGAAAACATATTTGAGATTGTCTTCTAGGGTTGACCCCAATGTTTTTTTTTTACATTTTGTTATTCGCTTTATGCAATTGCCGATTTGAAATAGGTTGAACTATGTTAACAAGTTGAATAAAATTCTAGTATTAATTTACTTTTTGAGCTTCCTAAATGCAATTTGTACTTCTATTTCACATTTCCTTTCTCTGAGGTGGTCAATAAGATCTTTTTTTTTTAATCTAATTCTCTTTCCCTACACTCACTCTCTAATTGAGAAACCTAATCAACATAATGTAAATAAGTTTATGCTTCTTGTTTAGTCCTTAGAGATGAAGTAGGATAATTGTTAAGTCTATTTACCCTTTAATTTCTTAGATGTGGAGGTGGAGGAAAATCCTTGTCTATATTTCCTATATGTGGATTTTGAGATGCATCTTTATTTGTTTCTTCAAAATTTGTCTTCTTTTTGGATCTACCAAAATCATTCCTAAAGGTTCTCTTATTGGTTCTAATCCTATTATCAATTAAATTATCTTATTTATAATGATCATGTATTATTTTGATGCACACCATCTATTTGAAGTGCCTATTTTTCAATAATTAGATAATTATGTGGAAATGATATACCTAGATTCTTAGCATTTCATTATTCTCATCACCTTATTGTATAAGAGGAAGTAGCATCAAACATTTCTTAACTTTTATATCACTAATCCTTTTAATATATATATATATATATATATATATATATATATATATATATATATATATATATATATATATATATATATATATATATATATATATATATTTGAACTTAACTTCTAGATATTCCTTGACATATTTGTAAGGAAGCTAAGGTAGCAGAACAACTTCTTTCACTAATCTTGAAAGGAGGGTTATGCAATTTTTTTTAAGATCTAAACAGTTATAAAAACTTAAACATAAATAATATTCATACCACAACACAATAATTTACATGGGGAAAACCCTTTTAGGAGAAAAACCCCACACTCCAAAATTCACACAATATATTATTTAGAAATCAACAACAAATTACAATATACTTGCAGAGTAAAATTTCTCATAGTGAGTATCACCAACTAGATATCTAGAGGTAACTCAACATCTGTTAGTGTAGGTTTTTTATTTTCCTTATGTTAGGGAATATTTATTTTCCTACACACATTATTAAGCTTGCTTAAGTTATATTAATGGTTAGGATGAAGACACGTGGCATAATCCATCCATCACATGTGTCACTCACACCCACCTTTGGGTAGTTGAGTCTGACGCTCTCTTTTGGATTTACTAGCCCCATCCCATAACCATTTTTTTGACCTTACCTAAGTTGGAATAACCATGTAATTTGGCATTTACCAAGTAGGTTAAACTCCCACCTATTATGGGCACTTGGGAGTTATTACCCCTCTTGGAATTATTTGCCTCTATTTTGTTATATAAACAGTCATCACCTCTCCCTATGTTAGGTTCACTAGTTCACTTATTATGAGTGCTAGTTCAATACTAAGGGAGTGCTGAGTTTTGTTCATCTCTGGATTCTTGACTTGCTTTCCTTCAGTCATTTTGATCTTGGGTGATTTCACAACCAACTCTAACATGTTATTAGAGCTAGTTGTGAGTTACAGGTTAGAATTTTTTTCAATTCCATTATTGAAAGCAAAGTATGCTCTTCTCTTGCATCGTATGATGAATTGGAGAATAAAAAATGATTGATAGAGATCTCAGTTTCTGGGGAGGGCTTCATTTCTATTGTATTTTATTACAGGTAATTTGGAGCTTTTGGGAGATATTTTGAGCTCACCATTGAGCTTAGAGTAGCTGGAAAAGTTAGATTAGTCTTTTATTTCGTCCAAATTAGACATCGAATGCGAGATTTGTGAAGGCTTGAAGAAAGAGATTTTTTGAGAGGTTCTAGAAGGTAGCAATCAAATTGATGCATTTTTGGCTCGAATGGACCTCACCATCGTGCTCAGAAAGCATCAAAATCATAAAATTGATTGTCAATTTGTCAAATTTGGAGAAAGTCATTTTTGGGGGTAAATTTTTTTGGCAGGTGAGGTCATACGACCCCACCTGCAAAAAGTATGGCACATTTTTTGAAAAAAATATTATTTTATTTCATTTCTTCATTAAAAAAAATTATTATTTCCTGCAAAAAAAATCAAACACAGGTTTTATTTCTAAAAAAGTATTAGTAAAGTTTTTAAAATCAAAAAATTAAAAATAAAATTAAAATATTCAAAAGTAAGAAAAAAAGGTATTAAGGGTACTGATAGGGTATTGTACCCTGTTAGCCCCCCCATACCTACAACATACCAGGAGGTACGTGGGTACCTCAATGGGCCCCACACCCCCTTTGGACTGCTAAAAAAAAGGCTCTCACTTTTTCATTTAAAATTTTTTATTATTAAAACTTTATATATCAAAAATTTGAAAAAAAAACAAATTAAAACGTTTTAAAATATATGCCATAATCTATACTCTATACTAGACCTGTACCCTATGTAACTCTCCTCGGCCCTCATGGTAGGCGGTTCTCCTAACTTTAGCACTGATTTTGGTAGTTCTGCTAGTTTTGGTGCTACACCACATTTAGTTGGTAATGCTTTAATTTTGGTAGTATTCTAAAATTTAGTTGGAGTTTTCCTACATTTGGCAGATTTCCCAAACTTGGTGGTAGTTTGGCCAAATTTGGAAGTGTTGACTTTTCCAAAATTGTAGTCCCCTCTCCGTTGAAGTTTTTCCTTTTGCATCCAAACTTCGAAGTGTGATATCTTGGGCATAATGAGGCTTTTTTTAGAGCAATTTTTTTTATTTGGGGTATAATTTCCCAGGCTTTGTAGTGGTGAAACAATTTTTTTCTCAAGTGATCCTAGATTTTCAAAAAATCAGCTTTTTCATTAGATCTAAAGGACAATCCTCATTTTTTGAACTTCGAATGGATGTAACATTCACATACAACTTCAAATTGAGGTTATTATTTTCTTGAAAGTGAATATTTTTCGAGCACTACACATTGGTGCTATTTTGAGGTTCTCATTCTAAGATTTTATTATACTTTCAGTATTTGAGTCCTATTTTAGACATTGTAAAACTCTGGAAAACAACTCCAACATTATAAATGCATTGATTTATAAAGTTCCAAATCATTTCTTGTTGGGGGGATTCTTGATTGAGTGAAAAAGGGGTTTGTCTATGTGTGTGTTTTCCTTCATGCATTTTCTCACATTACCACAATAATCTAAAATGGATAAAATAGTTCCTCTACTCACACCATAAAATTACTTTGATAGGAAAAATGATATGGAACTTCACTTAAGAAAGTTAAAATTGTATAGAATAACAATGGTTATTGATAAGGAACCTACAGAGGATGAAGAAAAGCCTAAATGGTTCAACAAGGGTGAAGCCACAATAGTGGTTTACAATTGAAGTGAGGAAGGAAAACTCACAAAAAATGAATGCATGGAAAAAAATTGATTTTAGGGGTTTGTACGAACCTATTGGTTCGACCAAACCAATTAGGGGTTCGGTAGAACCTAGGTTCGGCCGAACCCTCTTAATACTTTCCTGCTAAAAAAGCCATCAAAACCCCTTATAGAAGGGGGGTTCGAATGAACTAGGGTTCGAATGAACCCTGGTTTGAATGAACCCTGGTTTGAATGAACCCTGGTTCAAGCGAACTCCTAGTGGTTCGCTCGAACCCCTAGGGGTTCATTCAAACCCCCTTTATTCCTCATCCCCCCTGAGACAGGAAAAAACTTGAATTTTGGCACTTCGGAGCTCAGTTTGAGGATGAAAATGGAGTAATATTCACAAACCCAACTGGAATCAGGTAGTCCTCAGAATGAGCTATCCAACGAATATAATTTTAATATGTTTTGGTTTTATTATGTATTTGATATTTTAGTTTTATTAAACATAGGTTTTTCATCAAAAATGAAGGTCTTTGTTCTGCACATGTGGAAAAATAGCAGATTATCAAAAAAAAATTAAAAAATATGAGTGCACCAGATATTGAAGTCCTTGATCCAATAGAAAAAAAAAATGAATTTTGATTTATACAAAAAAAGCTATGCTTTATACGGTCGCGCTATGTCTGAATTGTAATTGGTTTGACTTTGAAACTTGATTAAAGAAAAAATATTCAATAAAAAACTATCTAACCAAGTGGAAGCACTAGATATCAGAGTTAAAAATCTAAATTCAAAAGAATTAGAATTTTATCCTTCATGGAAAAAAAGTTATGCATTATACGTTGTGCGTCACTTTTTTAAAATGTTGTTGTTTGAAAAAAACCAGTTTTCGTGGGAGATGGAAAAAGAAGTGGAATTTGATTCCAAAAAAATTGAAAAAAATATTTTTAGAATTTGCAGACAAAATATGACGAGACTCTAGTTTGCATCATCTTCAAATTCTTCATGGTTTAGCCGCTATAGGTGCCCGAATGTGAAGATTTAGTTTAAAAAAATAATTTCAGTGTCCAGTTTGGCCAAAAATTGTAAACCACTATTGTGGGATCACCCACAAATTGATGAAGCTTTTGGCACTTTATGCATGGTTGTATCACCTGATCTACACTTTCATACTATGTCTCCAAAATCACCAAATGAAGTGTGTAATACTTTGGAAACACTCTTTGGTAAATGTTATCAATCAGATATATATGCACCCTATGTTAAATTTACAAAAAATTAACTATCTGTTGAAACATGGAAACCTTCTTTAGATGCGGGTGATTTGAACAAAGAAGGAATCTCCAGAGTGAGCTGGTTCTCCGAATGATGAATCTATTCTAAAATATTTTTTGGGGTAAAAATAAGAAGGATAAATTGAAAATAAAACCTATGACTAATAGATGATTCACTAGAACTTATGAAAATTTAGACTTAATCTCTTACGATATTTTCTCTATCACAATAGCCCTCACAATCTCATTGGCACATGTTTTCATCAGTGATTTGCATGAAGACTTAAAAGAATTAGATACAACATGTATGCAACCCAAAATCATGTAATTCTAGACAAAGATTCACAACATCAAGACATATAAGGATTCAAATTTGAAACACAAAGACATCAGATTGCCATTACAAAACTGAGACAAGAAATAAGAAGAAGAACTCTGCTACTTTATTGAAACTGAAAAGAGTGTATCTGTCTAAATTGAGTACAAAATTGTTTACAAGCTCTCCCAATGTGTGTCAAATCAAGAAACAATAAATCTGGATTGAGAAAAACTCTAAGTTTTCCTCAAGATATATCACCAAAACCCTAATCCGAGCTCAAGAAAAAAGCATCTAAAACTGCTCCAAAATGTGGCATAAAAGCGGAAAACTCGCACTTTTTGCATGTGCATTCCCTAAGGCTCCTAAAAATAGGTGAAATATGCTTTAAAAGAAAATAAAACACTTTATCTCTTCACCATGAAGCTCAAATCCGACCAAGGAAAAGTCAATCGCCAATCTGCTAAAAATAGCAAAGAAATAAAACAATTTATAAAGCATTGTTTTATTCTTGCTTTACAAGATTTGTAGATTTTTATTCTCTCAATTTGACTTATATTTTGCAATTAAAGATTTAGAATCTTTTGCAAAACAATAACCTTATTTCTCCATTACAATATTTGATTTTTCTTATAAAAAGTCATAAAAATAATGGCACATTTATCCTTACCTTGTAATTGATTTCTATAAAATCAATTAAAAATAAGACTAAGGAAAATAATGAAATCAAGGAATATAATAAAATCAAAACATAATGAAATGCCTTAGGTATCGATGGGGAACCTAAGCATAAATGCAACCTGCCACCATTATATGCTTTTGACTTAGGAGTTGATAATCTTCAAAAAAAAACATAAGGAATCGACCACCACTATGTGTATTTGATTTGGGCACTGATAATTTAAAAACTAAGGGAAAATCCCTTAAGCTAACTTAGGGTTGGGGAAAACCCTAAGTGACAAAACCATCACTTCCCCATTTTTCGCATCATTTTACATCACTTGGCTTTGAAGGAAATGGCTTTGCTGCACGAGCGTCGCCATGAGCTAGGGTTTCAATTTTCTGAGGAAGATTTGAGCCTCCACTGTTGCCGTTTTGTCGAGTCCTCACAAGTTTTTGATGGTAAGCATATTGGCAAGCTTCTTGTGGGCTTTGTGAACTCCTTTTGCTTCATTTTGAACAAGATTTTGGCCTTAAGACTATGACATCTGTATTGTTTTTGATCCATTATTGTATCTCTGTGTTTGTTTACTGTTGCATCCACTAGTCGCCATATATGAGCTTGACCTTGAATTTTGGAAGCTTTGTGAGAGCTCGATCGTGGCACATTGTTTGGTCTTCTACATGCACGTACTGGAAAACTCTATCTCTATGTTCACTTCCCACTCAAAAGAAAGCTTATGAAAGCTTTACATTTCTACAAAAGGATGATTTATATTTGTAAAATTCATAGGCCATCACACAGGCCGCGCCATTTATACACAAACTAGGTATTTTAAAGCATTTCTGGGCTTGACCCATGATAGTATTGCATGTATTTTGCATTTTTGAAACAAACCCTCATGTGGGTATATTGTATTTTGAAAAAAATAATGTCTATCCTATGATCTCTCCAAATCTCAAGCTCGACCCATGAGAGCATTGTATAAATTTTGTATTTTAACAAAAAACCCACATGGGTATTTTGAAAATAATAAAGAATATGAGTATTATGTTACACATTCAAAACTTGAGCTTGAACCACCATGGCATTTTGTTTACACTCCGATTTATGTCAAAACCCTTACATGGGTAAATGGTAATTTGGAAGAAAACTACATTTTTGATTTAAAATCCTCATATAGCATTATACATTTCAAGCATAAATTGCATTTTAGTTCTCTGTCAAAACCCTCAAATGGGCTTTCTGAAACAAGGAGAAAAATGTATTAACAACATCCTTTCTTTACTTCTCATTATGGTATGGGGAAAGTTTGTTCATCTTCCAGAAAGTAATGAAGTGATTCTTAATTTTCATCCTGGGTGTTGTTTTCCTGGAACATACTTTTCCAAAATGGCTGCAAGTCTTCCAGGTTATGAGTGCTCTTTCAAAACTGAAACATATTATAAATAAATATTGTGTTTTTTCCTTACTTCAAAATGGTGCTCTCCTTGAACACAACTCATTGTCTCTCCTTCACATTTCTGCATATGTAGGTCCATCATGATGCTTATCATTGAAAATGCACTAAAATTCAACACTGTTGTCTCACTTCCTGACTACCTTCCTGTAGCGATGTACTCCCAATGCATCCATTTCATTTGTCTTTGAAAGGGCTGGGTACTCTGCTTGACACCTTGTGAACATGTGTTTCTTGCTTTGCTTTCAACCAAGATGAATTTGGTTGTCTTTATTGTATCATCTGCTTCTTACCATGTTGATGTTGTTCTACATACCAACTGACACTTTTAGGATGTGTGCACTCAAGCTTTCAATGCACTGGATCTACAGTTAGTAATAACCCTTCCAATTTCATCCCACTACCTTAGAATCTCTCTTGCACTTGATAAGGGGGTAAGTGCACCAAGATGGTCGCACTTTTGTGGCCAAAAAAGAAAAAAAAAACTCAAAACGTGTTCGCGTTATAACGTAAACGCGTTTTGAGCTTTTAAAAGCAAAAAAAAAAAGCAAACTCAAAATCATTTCTCATTTCCTTTTTGCTGTGTTTTAGCTCCGCCCGCGGCCAAAAACCTTGTCATACGCGCTCGCATTTTTGGAGAGGTCAAAATACATCAAGAGCAATTGGATTTCTTCACAAATATGGCGCCACGATGACGAAAAGATGCAAGAGGTAAGTATTGTTTGGTATTTGTTTTGAATTTGTTAGTTTTAAATTGATTTTGTTTGTTTTAGTTTAGAAATGAATGTTTTTTTTTTTAATTTGTAGGAAATCATCAACAAGAGGAGGAAAATCCTCAACCAAATCAACCTCAACCACAAAATCAACCTCCCCACCATTCTCTCAATACCCTCCTGGCACTCAAGAAAATTTGAGGAGTGAAATTGAAAACAATAGAAAAGAAGTTGAGGATCTTATTAGTAGGTTGAGTGATCAAAATTCTTCAACCACAGAAAGGATACATCTAGCAGATTCATTGAAGGATTTGTTAAAAAATGTGGATGCAATTACCCAACAAATATCTGGATGGCAAAATAGGAGGCAAACATTGAGGGCATATTATGCAGATAAATTATCATATAAACAAGTTAAAGATTTAAATATTACTAAAGGCGATTTGTGCTCTCTATTCACTGACCCTAGAACAAATCAAAATCTCACCTCAATGCAAAGAGGTTTCCTATCCATTGGTGCCACCACCTAGAGATTAGGAACCGCTTTTATGACAGATGGTATATGGTCTTTGATTACCCACCGTGCAATAACTGTGAAGTCCCCCAATATTTTCTTAGGAAATTATACTGTGAGTTTGTATTGAACCAAATCCCTAATTATTTTGATATGAAGGAGTTTCAGGGGAGAGGTGGGGGGTCAGCACAGGATAGGCCTGGTGCATAGCCAGATCCTACACAACAGGGGAGATGACCTCTCGCTAGGCTGCCTCGTGAGCAGATTGCGATGCCAATAGTTGCAAAGGAGAGTGCTGATATAGAGACTTTGCAGGCGATCACATCCTTGACTCAGAGTGTCATCCACCACACTAGCCCCATTGTACAGCGCAATCTAGGGGAGTCTTCAGGTGGTGGCCTTCGAGGCCATGTGTGTCAATCTTGCGGAGCCACTTGTTTGTATGACCCTACCGGCCCTCAGGAGGGTGCTACACAGGATCCATATAATTCTACGCAGCCTGATCCGTATGCATTTATGGGGATGGAGAGGGCGGCTGACATTTTGCATGATGCATATGGTATTGACAGTTAGGTAAAATTGAACATGTTCATTGAATTTAGTTTATTAAATTTTAATTGTCAAATGCAAGATTAACTAATTTAGTTTTATTATTTTAATAAAATTGTAGGGTCACAAAGTGTTGACCGGGTACAAGTCAATCTACTTATTTTTGCAGTACACCTATCAGTGGGGTATGTAAAGTTACTAAACAATTATAAATTGATTACATATGTTAATAGCATTTTTTTACGAATGGTATTTTAATATGTGATTTTGGATGTTGAACAGGGTGTTGTTGGAGGTTTCAAGGAAACACCTTTGAGTGCGAGTAGATTTGATCAAACTTTCATTGAGGTAATATAGAATAAAGAGAACTTAAAGTTAATGAATTCTAAGTTTAATCTAAATTTGTGTATATATAGTCATAAGAGTATATGGGTTCACTAGGTTATTATTTGAAATCTTTTAAGAATGGTCCTACCATGATTGTTTGTCTTAGAATTCCTACACTAGCAAGCTATATATAATAAAAATTTAACATGGAACTGACAAAGGTAGAGCTACATTCTACTCCATCCTATATATTTTTTTGTGATGTCAACGTAACCAAGAATAAGACAATGGATGTCCTACATGATGTCAATGTAACCAAAAATAAAATTTCTATCCTGACCCTATCTATCAGCCAAGACTCCTTCAATATCTCCTAGATGCTTGGAGATGCTTAAGACTAGGTCAAAATACCCTATATTCTCTTCATTTGTTGCATAGCATCAAGTTTCCCTATATGTTCTCTAACTAATCATGATTGCATGGAAAGAAGTTATAATTACTCATTAAACTCTCAACTATTGGAGCCTCCTCAAACTTTCCCATAGGATGTGGAAAATGCTTAGAAATGATTAAATTCCCTAATAGGGTGTGGGAGATCTTTTAGGAAAACATTTGACACTAATTTGATCCATTGAATTCTTCTTCATTCTTATATATTCCTCAAATATACCTTGCAATACCCCTATCATACCTAAATATACTACATTCATGTCCTTGTTAGCTAGCATGTAGGTGATATAGTATGGTCCATGAATTTTTATGTCTTCTTTTTTCATTTTTCTATACAGTCCTCTTTTATCTCACTACTACGTCCTCACATAAAAAGAAAAGAAAAACATTACTTCTTTTTCTCATCTAAGGCCCCTAAGGTTTTAAACCCCTTAGATGCAAGGATTCAAAGCACATCAACCATGTGGTACAAATGACTAAATCCCAAAGATGATTTTGTAGCAATGAAAGAGTTTGGAAAGTAGAGAGCTACACCTGCATTCCAAGAGAAACTTCAGCGCCTTTCAAAACAAAGCCAAATTAGGCTAGCGACATGTGGATCGTGACAACATTTGGTGGAAGAGGAAGAAAGATAACTAGAACTCCGAGGCCTACCATACCGGGATTTTGATATTCAACCATGAGAGCAAAAGAGCGATATCATGTATCAAAACATTAAGCATGCATTCTTCCAGCCAATGGATAAGGAGATGATTATTTTTCTTCATTTTCATTTGCATAACCATATCACGCGGGGAACCATGAAGACCAAGGATGTCCGGGCTTTATGTGGAGGTAATGGATGTGGTCCAAACTTAGGAGGGGCAAGAAGGTCAATGTATGATCTTGATGAATGATAGAAGAGGGGTTATCAGACAAACCAGGGGCAGCTCCCAGCAGGACCTATAGGTTAGAGCCACAGAAGCAAAGCACCAAGGAGGTCTTATACAAGAAAGCGCCTTAGAAGGTGTACATACAA
>VDFB02096505.1:0-17748 GCA_007258455.2 Sequoia sempervirens | reverse complement strand
TAATTGTGATGTTGATCTAATTATTTATATAAATAAGATGCTTATCTAAATAGGGTATTAACTCATACGTCTATTTCACATGTTTTAGGCATGTGCATACTCACAAGTAAATGCTCATAAATTGAAAACCTATCAAACTTAAAGATCAGAAGTTTCTAAAGTAAAAAAAAAAACACCTACTCTGAGCTGCTACGCATGGAGAGGAAATTAACATGTGCCAAGCACGCCAAGCCAGCCGTCCAACGCCAAAATTCTATCACCTCAGCTCGTCCATACCATTCACGTGGGTTGTGATTCAACTGCCACAATAAATTGCAGATCTAACCGCGTTCTACAGTTTACAATGAATTGAATGCGTTATATCTATAAAATGAGGAATGGACTTCTGTTTTGGGGGGAGAAATTGAACGTTCTGTGGGAGACTCCAGAGAGATGTTTGATTTCAGACTTCAGGAAAGAGGAGAACCAACCTGGGCGCATTGTTCACTCTAGATCTCTTCCAAGAATCAGTGCACACAAGTAGGTATCTTACCCGTCCACTTTGATATGCAAAATATTTGATCTCCCGCTGTCTCTGTCAAATATATGCATAGATTAAACAAGTATGATCTGGTAAACTTGTGTAGGCCATAAATATGTGTAGATTTTGCTGGATATTTTCCTCTGCCGTCATTGGATCATAGTGCAGGCTTATTCTTCAGATTATATTATTTAGCATTAAGACTCCTCATGATCTTGATCGCTACTTTTGTGGATGTATGGGGGTTCGATTTGCCTTATGGCAGCCTTTGGTCTAGGCTATTACCCTACAACAATTCGCGATTGAGCTTTGTGAAGTGCGTTATATGCAGATGCTTAATATTCATTTCCTTTATATATGGTATTCGTTACCCTGTGCATTTTATGGCAGTCAGCTATGACTAATCTTAAATCGCTGCTTGTGCTTATAGCCGTTTTCTTTGATTATGAGTCGCCATGATCTGAGTTTAATCTCAGCTTTATATTTTCTTACACCTATCAAGCTTGATTTCGTTTTACCTCCATAACATTCAATTTTCTTTGGGGTTGGCATTTGGGTATAATTTGAATCACTGCTATGAGATGATAGGGCATCCATTTATATACTAAACAAAAGCTCTTAAGGAAGTTTTTATCTTGTAGGTTAAGGTACAAGTATGCAGTTTTGATCTTAGGCAAATCCATAATCATATTCTTATGTGTTGTTTGTATTGTATTGGTAATCTAGAATATGCTACTTTATATTGTTTGATATTCGACCCATGGTGATAGAGTAGGGTTCGACATACTTAAAATTTAATATTATATATATATATATATATTTATCAATCATGCATACTTTCTCTTTTTGAAAATTTGGTGTAAGACATGCCTTTATGGTTCCAATTGTCTCTATTGCCTCAATTACTTTCTTTAGGAGATATATATATGTATTTGGATACAATCTTTTGTTTAATGCCATTTTATAAATGAGGGTAAAATTTAAATATTTTGGGTTAAGTGATATTCAATGTCTATGTACCGAAAGATAAGGCCATGTAAATATGGTTACTCTAATATGTTAGATGAATGAACAGACCTTGTTACTTTTCTTACTGATATCTGAATTGGTGCATATCAATGGGCATTGATCTAAGATATTAATAACCATCCTTAATTTTTATTTCATAATAATTGAATGTTGATTTGGTATTTATATATACATATTTCCCTTATACGATCTAATCCGTTTAGGGAGTCTTACCAAACACTTGGCATTTGTAAATTATTTCTAGTATGGTTAGAAATTTGCAATATAATCAAATTAAAGATATTGTTAGCCTAAAACCACGTATTAACATTGATAAAATTATCTTGATATATTGAAGCATTCAAGTTCTCTTTTATTCTAGTTGGTCTAGGACCTTCAATTTAAATACAAAGAACAATGAAACCCCTTCTACACAAAGGTAGTTCTTCTATAAAAAAAATAGACAACCTAAGTACTCCATTACCCTAGTTAGTGTTGAATAGTTACTTTATTACATTCCATAATATAGTCATTGGAATTTTCACATCCTAATGCTACATAAACCATCTAGAAGATAGAAATATGAGTGGAATAATAGGACTCTAATCCTTGCAATAATTCTTGAAGATATCTAAACTCTAGGTAAAATTGATTATGTGTGTGTCTTTGATAAGGGAAGTAGGAAACGATATATGTTATGGAATTTTTCAAAATAATAAAGTACTCACTTAATTACGTTGCATGGGGATTTTATTTTTTTATAAATGGTTAAATAATTCTTCTTACTATAAATTGTTGACCAATGCTTGTTGATTTATTTTTAATGAATATTATTAAAATTACCATGCATTATGTGTTTATTTTCTTACTAAGATTAAGTATGTTGGACATAGATTTGAAACTAATCAAAAGAAAGGAAAACAAAACTAGCAGCGTTCGGTATTAACGATGCCTCTGGCTCACGTTTACGGGTAAAGCCGTCGCGCTTGAGCTACTGCATCTATAGCCTAACACAGCTGCAATAACGGCGTCTGTGGCATCGTCCCTATAAATCGCCGGGGAGAAATAAGGGACATGAGTTGTTTAAAATCCAAAGGGAGGGAAATCCCCTTTGGATCGATAATCTAAAAAGATAAAACAAAAATGAATCAAATCCGCTAGTGACAACCTAGAAAATTGTAACTTAGGAATTTTTCAGTGGTGCAAATGTAATTCTAACTCAAAGATAAAATCATGTGGATAAATCATTAGGGAATCATTTAAACGGGTCAAGGGAGACGAACTTCATTAGGGAGTAAGGTTAGATGAATGTTAATAGGTAAACAATGAATGGTCAAGGCGATCGTTTATTATCCATGCTTACCATCGTGGGTAGCAGCTGCAGAGGAACTGTCTAGGGGAAATAAAAACCCTAGAAAGGGTTGCGTACCCGCTTTATAACAGTTCACATAAACATAGCCTAGGAAAACAAAACTACATATTTTACGCCTTGATCCCGTTTGGAAGCAGGGTATGTAGGCAGTCTGGGAAATGAAGGATGCTCCCAGTACTCAGGCGTTCGGGAATGGGGTTTAGGGTTGGAGAGATCACATAACTAGTTATATAAGATAATCAACCAAAATACATGCAACTATACTCGGAAGAATCCCGCATGGATTGCTTGATTCCCTGAGGCCCTTAGGCCAAATTCCGAGGCGGGTTTCAAGTTTAGAATTACAATTTTACATACCCCTGAGGACGACGACCTCGGTGCACTTTTAGTAGAAAGTGTGGTCATCAGGGAAGCGACTCAGGATCCGGATGATCCCGACAAGTCCAAGACTCTAGCCAGAGCACGTACCTATCATATGATAGATGCCTGCCTCGTTTAGGTGGATGCCTATTCTGATTATATGAATAGATGTATTCCTATTCCATATGAATAGATGAAGTGAATTCCTGTTCTGTATGAACAGATGATATATCTATCCCGTATGGATAGAAGTTCCCGAGTATACTTGTGAATGAATACTTTAAAAAAAAAAATATATAGTGGTATTTCTACAAAATTAATTGGTCTTTACAAGGATAATGGATAATATTCTTTAAATGGGGAAAAATGTATTGATTATGGAATTTAGGAGTCTGAACAAGCCAAGTGGAAGGCTTATTGTAAGGAAAGTCAAAAAGGACAATCTTTAATTTTATGATCAAAGGATTGACTTATAAATTGAGTCTTTAGAAAATTAAGGTAAAAAACTTCTAAATTGAGCCTTGAGTAAATTAATCTAAAGGAAACGAAATGGATAATTTTTTCATACATGGTTTCTTTTAATTCCCAAATCCTCAACATGTATACTTTTATAGATGAGTCGCATTTATTTTGTTTGAATCATCTCAAATAACTCCATGAAGTAAGCTAGAAATTATGGTCAAGAAACTTTAGAAAGGTAATGAAAAACATGGAAGTTCTATCTATATCAGAATAATAAGAGGTTTTCTAGTAGAGATTGTAATGCATTAGATCCAATGTATGAAAGAACATACTATTAGCATAATTGTATATTACATTGTTAATGGTATATAGTTTGGGTATTTAGTTAAACCAACAGATCCTCCAACCATTCCTTCCTATATAAATCCTATGATGCTAAGTATAGATAACTAAAACCACACAAAAAATAGAATCACAAATTCATCATTATAACATCCTCCCATACACCTTTATTGCTATATTTCCATTTTTTTGGCACATGCATAAAAATGTTAGTGTGTAGAAATCATTTAGAAAGATATTTTTGGAAGGTTTGATTTACTGTAAGTGCAAGTTTTCCCTTATCTATTTTCTTGTATCGACATCCACAAGATTTATTCTCTTTGTCTACTTGAAATCCAATTTGTCACCTTTTTCTTTCTACCCTATTTCCCTTGCAAATTACATGTAAGTTCAGATAAGATTTACTCATAATCTATCAAGTTTTGTTTTAGAATTAATCCCAAATTTCTTGTTTGTGAAGAAAATTCCAATGCAAAAGGGAAAGATGCATTTTAATCTATAAAACCCTTCAACAAGTGATTAGTGTGATCTTGATCTTGCATAGAAATTCTATGTTGGATATAAGTTGCTTGAATAAATTTAAGTAAAGATTCACAAGAGGGGTCGATGTCGAAGGAGAGATTATAATAATAATTGTTTTGCACAGTTTAGGAGCCATTTCATGCAATTTGTGAGGAGAAATATACTTGACATATCTATAGAGGATGAGCATTTAGTTTGGAAGTGCTTGTATGATTGTACAAATTGCTATTATAGGGTTTGAGTAAAAATATTTTTTGTGTGGACAATTTTATTTTTGGAGGTATAAGGTTGGTTGCTATGTAGGGCCATCATTGGTTGGAATTGATATTATTTTTATATAAATATTTTGTGTCATGCATATGATCAAGTATGGTTATAAAATATTTTTTAATGAGTGAAGCACTACAAATATTCACATGGTCATTTGAAGTGACATTTGAGGGACAATTAGTCATTTGCAACATATGAGATTGTGAGTGGTTGGTGATTTGTGGTTTAGAAATCTACATTAGCAAGTCATTTATTGATCATGGTCACACATATTATTTGTCACAATTGAGTTTTTGAGTGTCCACCTATGTTATGCAAGGATATTGATAAAGATAGTTACACGTCTCTAATGGATTCTTTGAAGTATGGGTTTATCAATGGAGCGATTGGTCAAGATTCTATTGTATCTATTACTCCTCTATCAAAGGTTGTAGTACCTTATTTGGTACTATTTTTTGTGGATTAGTACTTTAAGCCATCACTTTGGAGGTTGGTGGAACTAGAGGATGGGGTAATTTCCATAATCTCAAGTAATCTTATCACTTTGAGATGGTGATTTGCATGAAAAGTATATTTTCATTCTTTCTTATTTTCTTTGTTGTTGCTAATAGATTTGAAGAATAAATAGTTAATGAAGTTTGATTTTGGGAGACAAGTAAGGGGATTTGTGTAAGAATTTATTATTTATGATTTCCCTAAGATTTGACAAGACAATGATCAACAATTATACCCTTTCGAAGGTCAAGAAACAACTTGGTGGATGGTTTTCCAATAATTCACTGTCTGTGATTTAGGAATTCAATTTAAAGATAACTCAGGAATTCATTTCAGAGCTATACTTTTATGAGATTCATGAGGAAAATTAGTGGATTTCCACTTGATTTAATATTTATTTCCTCAAGGAATTATTTTCACACACACACACACACATCTATATATATAGTAATCAACAAGTTTTGTTAAATGTAAACTTTAAGGGGGGGTCCCTTAAAAAAGTGACTTTCATGCTTTTAGGGGTACTTTTGTAGGATCGATGTAATAAGGGGGGAGTGATAGAATTACTATATAGTACATTGTTAATGGTATACAATTCAGGTATTTACTTAAACTAATTGCTCCCCAAATTGTTGTTTCTTGTATATATCTTGTGTTGCTCATTGAATAAATATTGCATTCTATGCTCTTTACATAACAAGGAGAATTTTTCATAATGGATTTTGTATGGCTTGTTTTAGAAAAGTAAAAAATTAAAAAACCTTTGGTAAGATTCTTTATTGTATCACGATGAATCCCATCATGGACAAAATTCTTATTGACCCAATTTTTGAACCATGCTTTTAGGAGGACTTCTCATAGTAAAGTAACCTATTGAAATAAAATACTCAAGCCATTTATAAGAATTATGAAATTAAAAAATTATAAAACCACATTAAATTGATAATTAAATTTCATACCTTATAAAAAATGTCGAAACACATAGCTAGAAAATCCATCACCTAGACTTGTCAAACCATCAACAATGTCTACCTAAATGTGCTTTTGTGGATCATCTAAGATGGAATGCTTTTGAATGGGATTTAATATCCCCTCAACAAGTTATTCATTTTATTCATCTTCTTCAAAATGATAAGTAATAATCCTAGTTTATCCATCCTAAGCTTTAATTATTTTCCTGATTCTTGGTTGTGGTGGATTGGAGGAAAACCACTTTAATTATTTGTAATCCTATTTTCCATGACCATTTTTGCTATTTGGAAATCTCTCCATATTCTTCTAAGACTTTATATATATATATATATATTCAAATAAAACCATTAATAATAGTTAAAATTGCAATGTTGATAAAGCTTGAGCCCATTAAAAAGATAGATTAAAAATAATTTGATGGATATGAACATATCAAAAGTGCAATATGACATCAAACAATAACATAACATAAGCAAATAAAAAAAACATTAACAAAGCTCAAATAAATAGTCATCACATTTCAAGTTTTAAGTTTCAATTAAAATCTCAACTATAAATAAAGTTTGAAAACAAGTAAGAAATTAATTATAGAAGGAAAAAATGTAGATGATAATAGTTAAAATAAAAAAATAAAATTATATTTTTGTTTGGAAAAGATCCCAACTAAAGTGGGAAAAGATGAGAACACAGAGATAAAGGAGACAAAACAAGGAGGTAGAATAAATTTTCTATTTCATTCAAATACACAAAAAAATACATTAAAAAATGTTTACATACAAAAATTAGAGCTATGGCACTATATTTCTTTCATACAAAAAATTGCCAAGATTTTGGTGCAACAAAGCTTTCTGTATGCTACTCTGTGTTGCTGCTCCAAATATTCTAGAGCACTAGAGGTTTGCACTCTATGCAATATCTTCTACTACTACAGATTCTTTTTCTCCTTCCTCTATTTTTTTCTCCTGAACATTTCCTCCTTGTTCTTCTACTCTAACACATTCTATTCTTCCTTTGTGTTTTTCTTACCATTTCTAAAAAACTACTGCTCATTTTCAAATTCAACCACCAAAATTAATTAGTTACAGGAAACATTAACTGGAACACCATATGTCTAACATGGAAAATGGGGAGAACGATCCAAAATGGATATCTTCTAATGTTGCATTAAATGAATTTAGTTGGAACTCAGGATTATTAATTCCAACACTCCCCCTTAACCTTGAGCATTTTTATTTTTCATCACCATTCAAAATTTTCGGAGCTAAATTTCTAAAGCAATGTCTTTTTGGAGAAAAATTTCTAGAGCTATCCTATTTGCACGTGTTTTGTGTTCTAGTGTTGTCTTGCCTAGACCTATTCATATTTTTTATGCTTTTTTGAGTTTCCAAAATTAATCATCTAGAGCATTCCATCATCTGAAGCCTATCTCTTAGGCGTTCAAAGCAATTGATACTCAATGGTTTGGTAAAAATGTCTATAAGCTGTTGCTCAAACCTACAAAATTTCACTTTAATTTCACTATTCTCAACTAGTTCTTTAAGAAATCTACATCTATCATGATAACTACTTTCTTGGTGACTAGGTTATACAACTTGTACGGTTTGGAATCTTCACTATAGCCCATGAAGATACACTTATCACCTTTTTCATCCAATTTTTTCCTCTTCTCTTTTGGCACAAGTGCATATGCCACACACCAAAACACTCTCAAGTGCTCAACTATTCACTTGCATTTTGTCCATGTCTCTTGTGGAATCTTGTCACAAACTACCTTTGTAGGACTTCTATTTATCAAATATATTGATGTTTCTACAACTTCACCCCAATATTCATTTGTAAGTCTCTTGGATTTAAGCATATTTCTTGCCATCTCCACAATGATTCTATATTTCCTCTCATCCACTCCATTTTGCTATGGAGTATAGGCTACTATTAGCTCCTTCTTAATGCATTATTCCTTACAAAAAATCACAAATTGATTGGAGGTATAATCTCCTCCCCTATTTGACATTAGAACCTTGATGAAATGTTCATTTTCCTTTTCATTTTGGGCCTTAAACACTTTAAACTTGTCAAATTCTTCAAATTTATGTTCTATAAACTAAACCCATGTCTTATAGTTGTAGTCATCTATGAAGGTCATGAAATATTGGCTCTTAAAAATAGAAATTATTTGTATAGGGAAACATAAATCAGTGTGCACTAGCTCCAATGGTGCTCTTGCCCTCATAGAATTTCTCGATTGAAAAGGTTGCCTATATTGCTTGCCTAAAATGTAGGATTCACATCTACCACTGGGCTCTACAATGGTTGGAAAACCTTTAACCATACCCTTCTTTGACAAAATATTCAGATTAGAATAGCCTAAGTGTCCATACCTAAGAAGCCAAAGATTGGAGGGGTCTTAAATGATTGTCTTGAAGGCTACTTGTTGCTATACTACTATACATTTTTCATGCCTGGGAGGTGCAGATACAGACTGAGTTGAGAAACACATCTCTAACCTCAAAGGCAACATTTTATTCTTTGTCATTGGAACTACTGCAATTATTTTCTTGTTTCCATCCTTCTTATAAATGATGCATTCACCATTTTCCATTAACACTTTGTAGCCTTTTTGGATCATCTATCTAATACTCATGAGATTGTGCTTTATACCAAGAGAAAAAAATACATTGTCAATCTCCTTCTTCTCACCTTGCTTTGTTCGAAAGATAATAGACCTCTTTCCCACAACTAGAACTTTTTCATTTTTCCCCATTTTTATCTTAGACTTGACACTTTTATCAATGAAAGAAAATAAACTCTCATTATCACTCATGTGGTTACTACAACTATCTAAAAATTGTACCACATCACTACCTTGCTTAGAAAGTTTTCACATGATGAAGGCCTTTGATTGTTTACCCTCAGCGACATTTTCATCAACCACATTTACACTTTGTTTGGACTGATCATGTTTCTTTTTCCAGCACTCACTTGCATAATGACCAAACTTATCACAATAATAACATTCAATGTTGCTCTTGTCAAACTTTTGACTTGAGTTGTTGTTGTTCTTAGCTTGTCTGAAGTTGGACTGAGAACTCCTTGCTTCCTCTTGGTTGTGTGCTCTTCTTGAGCTATCTTCTCCAACACCTCCATGTCTAGATTTTCCTCTACCTCTACCTCTTGAGCTTTGTTTGGAGTTGTTTCTACCTCTCCTCCTACCTCTTGCATTGGCTTGAGCTTTGAAAGCTTTCTCATGGGAAGAATTTACAGACCTATTTAGGTGTTGCTCATGGGTTTGTAGGGAACCAATTAGCTCATCAATGATCAATGTTGTGAGGTCCTTTGCCTCTTCAATGGAAATCACTACTGCATCAAACTTTGAGGGTAAACTTTTGAGGATTTTCTCCATAATCCTCTTCTTTTCCATGGTTTCTCCATTCACCTTCGACTAATTTATCAAACTAGAAAATATTGTGTGAAATTCTAAGATAGACTCACTATCCTTCATTTGGAGAGTCTCAAAATCTCTTTGAAGCATCTAGAGCTTCACCAATCTAACATTATTAGTTCCTTTGTAACTAGTTTGGAGGATTTCCCAAGCTTCTTTTGCATCTCTAGCTGATGCTATTTGGGGAAAAATAGCCTCTGTCAAAGCTACCTCAATCAAAATAAGGACTTTAGAATCATTTTTTCTTGTTTCCTTTAATTGATTCTTTTGAGCATTGCTCAATGTTTTAAATGCATTTCGGCTAGTCACACCTGTGAGCTCATTTGCAACTAACTCCCATAAATTATTTGCAACTAAAATAGTTTTCATTTTTTTGTCCAGATGTCATAGTTTTTCCCATCAAACATAGGTGGTTGCTTCCAACTCCTATTATCTCCTCCAACCATTTTGTTAAATGGGGGAAAACTACAAATACCTAGAAAAAAGAATCTAGGGCTTTAATGGACACAACTCTGATACCAAACTGTTGGGAAAACATCCCAACTAAAATGGGCAAAGATGAAAACATAGAGATCAAGGAGACAAAACAAGGAGGTAGAATAAATTTATGTAAACATTTTTTAATGTAATCTTTTTTATGTATTTCCTTCATACAACAAAATGCCCAGATTTTGATGCAACAGAGCTTTCGTTTGTTGCTTTGTGTTGTTGCTACAAATATTTTGGAGCACTAGAGGTCTGCATTCTATGCAATACCTTCTGTTGCTGCAGATTCTAATTCTCCTTCCTTTGTTATGTTCTCTTGAACATTCCCTCCTTGTTCTTCTACTTTAACACATTCTATTCTTCTTGTTTTTCTTACCTTTTCCAAAAAAACTACTACTCATTTTCAAATTGAACCACAAGAATTAATTAGTTGCCAGAAACATTAACTGGGACAATATATGTCTGACACAGAAAATGGGGGGAATGATCCAAAACAGATCTCTTTTAATGCTGCATTAAATGCATTCAGTTGGCACTCAAGATTATTAATTCTAGCAATTTCTAACAGCTGATAAGACAATCTACGAGCATTATCTATCAACATATATTTGAAGTAGTCTAATTGTGGTTTTCCTATACTTCAGTGATTAAGATATTTAGCTGTTCAAAATGAATGCATGGTTAATAGCTATATTGTGTTGTATAATACACCAAAAAAAAAAGGTGAAATGACTATAATTTGCTAAAAATAGTTGCTTCAAATATCTATCAATTTCCATACAGTTGCAGGGAATTCTTCCAATTTTTTCCCTTGCATAGAAATCATAAAGGAGAATAAGGAGGGAAATTGACCTTACCAGTCATCAAAACGTGGATTCGTTGGCATTTTTAATATTTACCTGATCTTACTGTATATCTGTCTCTCAGGTGGCAGGGAAAATAGCGACAGCAGTGTGTATGTTCTGCTTTTGCCATCTCCAGATATTTCTAAATTGCAAGTGCAACCATAAATATGTGAAAAATAAACTAATATTCGTCAATTATTATGTACCGATTAATCTTTTAAAGGTGCGACTTCACGATTTCTCGACCTCACACGACTACAATAAACATTAAAGAAACAGGAATTTCTTTTGTTATGACGCATCGTGACTGATTGAAATTATATAGATTGATTTTAAAATATAGAAAAGAAAAAATTCCAGTGAAATGTACTGGTTCAATAGGAATAGCAGAATATTATATGAGGAAATTAATGAAACAGACTTAGTTTTTAATAATTTCAAGAGTTTGTAAAAATTTATATTTGTACACTAATGCTCTAATTTTGTTTAGTGTATGAGTTGATTTAGGAAAAATTTATGAGTATCATGGTATAAAAAATCCAATATTTGATAAAGATGTATATTATAAATTATAAATTTATTTGTCAATCTTGTTAAAAATTATCATTTTCTATCATTTTGTTTATTTATCTTGAAGTTCTATTAATAAAAAGTGTCTAATCTGATAAATCTTATTACTCAAATAAACTTATGCAATGAAGCTTTGCAAATATAAATTTAAAGCAAAATGAATTTTTTTCTTGTTGTTCTCTTTTTCCTCTCTAGCCCCCCTTAAAATTCTGAATACCTCTTCCAAAAATCTTGCCTACACGACTCCAACATTCAAAATCTGTCATTAATTTTTCTACAATACCTATATTGAATTCAAAAACTCCTACTCACTTTTGCCCTGTATCGTTTTTTTCATTGTTTTTGCTCATTAAATTAGCTTACGGGTAGGGCAGGTTAAGCTGCACTCAAACAAAACAAAAATTAGATTTTAAATTTTAAATTTTAAATTTCCTAATAGCTCCTTCAAATGGTAGTAGTTGAAGGAAATTAAAAATTTTATTAAGAAAATGTGATGTAACAATTTAGGTGGTACACCTTCAAGCTATCACATTGAACTCATCCAAATGTTACCGCAAAGATGTAGATATTATATTATTATAATATAAAATAAAACAAAAATGCTCAACTTTCACAAAAGGACAACTTTTCTTTATTGAACTAACATAGCATGACCAAGTTCAACAAATACTATGCTAACCTTAACCTGAAGTAAGCTTGAGTCAGCTGTACTGCACAGACAAACCTTATAAAAGGCAACATTCCCCAAGGAACCTCTTGGATATCCATGCAGAAGATCTCAATCCAAGATTATTTATAAGTCAGTTGATGCAATATTTTTTCCCAATTCCGTCCATTCCTCTAAAATCTTACCATTTAAAACCTTGTTCGACATTTAGTTTCTTTGACTCAAAGATTCTAGTTACAGAATCGATAAAAATAAAATCCTAAAAGAAAATGAAAAGTAACAATAAACTAAGCACAATTAAATATGCATCTATCCTTACCCTAAAGCAATTCTTAGGCTCTAGTTTAATAGAATTTATTAAATTGCCATGTCAGCCATTGCTCTTCAGAGCAGGCTTCCACATACCCGAATCCTAAAATACAAACATCCAGGTCCTTATATACTATTATTTTATTAATAAATATAATTTTACTTGCATTTGTATTTAGAACGCCTCAATCGTGAATGATACTAGGCAAATGAATTTGATGATTGTCCCTCTTTGGTTGTCATGCTTTTTTGTCCCTTTTCTCAACCTCCTTTGATCAAGGTGTACTCTTGATCATGTGGTTTGGATGAGTTCAAACAATATAAGATTCAAATTATAAAAAACAGTTTATTGACAATGTCTTAAATTAAAATTAAAAGTCCAAATCAATTTTTTGGATTAGTTTAATAAGATGTAAGGTCGATCTTGTATCTTTTGGATGAATTTAAATAATATAGATTAAAATCACAAAGTTCAGGTCTTCACTTGAAATAAACCAAAAAAAGAGTTGAACAAAAGTTTGTTAAATTTGCTAATTATAATCTTTTGTACTAGCTTATAATCTTCTCTACGAGTTGAATAAAAGGTTGTAGATGAAAAAGAAAGAAAAAACGTTGTAAATGAAAAAGAAAAAAAAAAGTTGTAGAGGGAAATATCTGGACTCTAGAGGAAAATAAAAGAAGGTTAGGTAGAGTTTCTAACATAAATACTTTCAATTGATTTTCTTTGGGTTTGGCAATTTATAATTTTTGGTTTCTTTCTAATTGTAGGTCTTTATATTAAAAAAATAAAGACATGAAAAATGATTTATTTAATATTTTTTAAAATATATAATGAAATTTAGATGTATTTGATCAAATATTTTTTTATAGTTTATTTTACTATTTTTTAATTTTTAAATATTGTTATAAAGATTTCATCCAAAGATAGGCTTATAAATATATAAGAATCTAGATTGTATTCATTGTTATAACATTTATCATTATAATCTGTAGATTTATTAAGATAGGCATTTTCTATAAAAGAAATAATGTTCTTAATATTCAACTAGAGTTTTTTTTATTGGCTAAAAGGTGTACATATACTATTTGTATTTAATTTTGTTTGAGTTTTATAATTCATAATTTTGGCTTTTTCTTTAATTTGTAGGTTTATAAATTGCTATATTTGAAAAACTAACACAGAAAGATGATTTGTGCAATCCTTTAGAAAGAGAATCTAGGAACAAAATAAGAGTCTAATACAATACAAAATCTTATAAGAAAATAATAATTTCAAGATGAGGAGAAGATTGAATATAAACAAAATAGAAGGTAAAAGAATACAAACACACTACCTTCACATAAAAAAATTTGTCACTTCCTCATGAAAAAATTTAATGGACCACTGTTCCATTTGATTTTCTCCTATGATGATGATAGTATGTAGATTTCTCAATACTCTAGTATAACCTAGGTATGATTCAATAGTGAGAGATCAAAATGACAACATAAGGTTATGATAGCTTCATAGTTCATTGTTGAAAAAGGATGATAACATTTAAATATAGAGTCTTGAAGTGGAAAAATCAATGCTTAGAAATGATTAATGATGGATGACTAAGATTGAATTAAGATTAGAGCTAATATGAAAGATGTAGTCATGTGACAAGTGGCACATGAAGCTAAGATTTGGGTTTAAGATTGAAATAACAACAAAAATCATTATGTGAATGGTTAGGATTATGAGGTGGGATAGAGATGAGTAGATAAAAAGAAAAGTTAGTTTCAATTTTTGGTAGGCATTGAGGTTCATTGTATATAGAAAAAGAGTTAGCTAGACATGTTAAGGAAACATTAGTCCCATGATGAAAATTTTAGATTATGCTCCATGTGAAAAAAGATAAAAGGATATAATTAAATGGACAAAGATAGTGGATAAAGAGGAATTAATTAAATAAATGAAATAATAATTTAATTAATGGGATGATGTGAAGGAAAAATAATTAAATAAATGATAAATATTTATCTGGTTAAATGATTAGGATAAAAATGTGAAAGGATGAAATAATTAAATAAATAATGAATATCTATTTAATTAATGGATAAGGATAGGGTAAAATTAGGTGTCTGCAAAATTTTTATTTCTCTCTATGTTAGAAATCTATTATCTTATTAATATTTTTCTTTAAAAATAATAACGTTTATAAAACTCAACTAGAGATTTGTTGGTTGACTCTAAATACACATATTTCATTTTCTATATTTTTTTCAAAATCACTTCATAAAATGCATAATCATTAATTTTATAATTAATTTAATCATTATCATTGACTTGAATGGATATTAGCCATGCATCGCATAGAAAACCATAACTATATTTGTAGAAGATCAAAATTTAATTATGTGTCTATTCACTATAGGCATCTTCATGCCTAGACATATTTATTTACAAGAACAATTTATGTAACCATACGTTAAATTTAAACAAAACTACATTATAACTTTATAATATTTAATTTCAGAAACATCTACGTATCTATAATAACCTCATTATTTTTAAAATATTATGGAAAAATATACCTTACTCTA
Source organism: Sequoia sempervirens (assembly GCA_007258455.2). Classification (NCBI taxonomy): domain Eukaryota; kingdom Viridiplantae; phylum Streptophyta; class Pinopsida; order Cupressales; family Cupressaceae; genus Sequoia; species Sequoia sempervirens. The sequence continues at coordinate 2,541 of VDFB02096505.1, read as the reverse complement.
TATAAAACATATCCTATTATGTCGTATTGTATATGTTTTTGAAATAAAAAGTAGCAAAACAAGGGTACTAACCCATAAGTACAAGGAAACAAATGTCATCCATCGAAAACACATTAATAGCACAGTGAGAGTAGAGAGAAATCCATCACCCACAACACATCATAAAAAAAACAAAAAGTAATAGTAACTGTAGGATAACAAAGTTCTTCATGCAAGAATAAAACCAATTCAATAATTCCAAAGACCACTAGGGGCCCATCATGTTCAGTAGTTAAAACAAAAAACTATACATAGAAATAAACAAGAACAAATAGGCCTAGCAGCCTAATTTTTTTCCTTCCTGCCAGGCATATCTTAAATAGTCATTGCCCAATCCATCATGAGGAACTCGTATTGTATATGTTACAGTTGAGCATAAGCCTACATTTCATCATAGATTTATGAAAATACATTTTTAGTTGAAATCAAACCAATTAAAGTGTGAATGATTTTATAAATTTTAGATATAATTAAATTATACTTCTATAATATATATTTGATAATAATGATTAATTATATCTATTAATTGTATTAGTTATCAAAATGTTAATAATAGTATACCTTGTTTTACACAAAGAATATCCAATATAAACTATGTTAAGATATAGAATAGGCCTATATTTCATAATATGCAAGAAAAAAATTATTAAATAAAAAAGTATTAGGAAGGAAGCATTGAAGTATGTAAAATAAATAACGTCTCTAAAAAATATTGAGATTAAAATAATTATTATAATATTATAAAATACCATATCATAATTAGTATTTTAAGATAAAATATTCATAAAAAATATGAACTTATTATGATAAGATATGGTATTTTGTCTAATAGTGGAATCGGATTCATTATGGTGGTCATAGGCTATTCGACATAAACAAATGTAGTGAATGGATTTAGGCTATCCAAGTGATATAGGTATAAAATATTATAAGAAATTATAAGAAAAATTTTAATATGTTATATAATTCTCAATTTCCTTATCATGTCTAATGGTATATCTTCATTGGTATTGTGAAAGGGTTTTAGATGTTTAATCTTGTTTAGTTTCTTAGTACTACTAAAATTATTCATCAATATCTTTACAAAAAATGAATTGATTGAGAGTGTTAGATTTTACCCTTTTCTTTTAAATGATACAACATGTAAAAATTTCAAGAAAATATTAAATAAAATTAAGTATTATTGTTGTACTTTTGTTCTAACAAATACTATATTCTTGAATAGATGATAATTATATAAGTAAAATAATGAAATAAACAATCTTACTATTTAAGAATGAACCTTGAACAATGTGTACTTTATATGAAACAAATTACCATAATGTGTTAATAATAACACAATTATAGTAATATCTAGACTATTTTTTCTTGTATCTTGGTCAATGATGATATGTTTAAATCTTTTCTTGGCAAATTTGTGTTGTAATTTAATAATCAGTCTTGGTCTTTTTCTTTGTGTGAATGTAAATCTACACATCATTAGTGTGCATTACACCATATGAAACCCTTGAAAAATCACCTTCAAGGTCTATCTCCATGGACTTGAAACATAGAAAAATAGGGTGGGGTTCAAAACATATAGGGTAAATTATATTAAATTTGGAATGTTTCACCAAAATTACTATTAATAGAAATGAAAAATGTGGTGTAATGAACCTAACTATTCTTCTTTTAATTTAGGAAATAAGATCCTCCAAGATAGAATCAACTTTCAGCCCTTGGGTGAGTCAATTCTATGGAAGATCTACAAATTTCCTTTATGTGTCTAGATGGGGGGTAAAGTTCAAACAACACTTTTAGGAGATCACAATAAAATACAAAATGACCTCAAATTTGTAACCTAAGGCCTGATTCATATAGATGAAGCATAGATATAACATAAATAGACAACTTTGTGCAAATTGATGAGTAGAGGACACTTAAAACCTACCTCAAAAATGGTTGCAAAGTGTCTTGTTTCGTTGCAAAGTGTCCTGGGACAACCTTTTGATAGAAATGATTGAACATGGGTTTTGGGAGAAAGATTAAAATACCAAATACACTCATTCATGAAATGTAAAGGTTGGTTTTGATAGATGAGACATAGGACTAATAGAATCAATTAACCTCTGGTAGATTCGACAATGGGATTTAAATGTTGTGCACCTATTACAAAATGTTATTTCTAGAAGCTATCTTAGGACTCATTCACCTATAAGTGAATGGGTCTTTATATGGATTTTCAAATTTGATTTTTGGGTCCTTTGCTCCTATGTCTTCACTTAGAAAATCTCCAGGTTTCATAGTCAGACAATAAAAAATGAATTCAAGATTTTAGTTTCCATAATGTGACAACAAAGGTGACAACAAATGCAACTTTAAAATCTTGCACTTTTGAGATCATTTTTTCTTCAACCTATCGACCTACAAATTTGCAACACACAAAGACATAGGGGAATTTTATTTTTTTTGGGGGATCAATGAGTGTTTTCCTTTTTCAAACCCCATTTTGGTAATTAAACC